>JAUMHM010087411.1:0-10371 GCA_032362435.1 Melikaiella ostensackeni | reverse complement strand
GCTAATGCTCTCTGCATCACTGAGTATAACCCTGAAAAGAACGACATGTGAGCTCGAAACATTTCGGGACGTCACAACGTCATCAATTATTTATTGAAAATGCTAAAAATAGACATAATTACATGTAAGATTTAATAAGACAAATATAGTACCAATCGAAAGTTGAGAACGAGACAAATAAAAAAATGTAGGGTTATCAATTTCCAGGCGAGTCTAAGCAAGGGTTGTTTGAATATTAATGTAAATATTTTTTGCTAACAACTTCTCCGGCTGTTTAATGAAACAATGTATTCATCAACCGAAAGCTTACGATCTATGCTTGAAGTTGATATAAGGTTGCCTATGAAATTCCGCGTCTAATGTGTGGCAAATGTTCGCTAAAACTTTAAATTTCGTGCACGAAAGAAAGATAATAGAGAACCATTTTTCTTAAAAGTTTAAAATAAAGATGAATATAATGTATCTGATAAACAGAATATGATACGTCAAAACGGTCATCATTTTCAAAAACATCTCCCGAATCATATAGTATATAAATATTAATGATAAAATATATGTAGAAAGTGATTCTATAAATAGATACAAAGGAAGAAATTATATAGATCATTTGAGAAATACAAAAGAGGATTAGGTTTTGTGTTACTCTACGCTTGGTACAATAAGACCATAATTGAACGGGTTATTCTTTGTACCCAAGTTTTGACACTTCCTGGCCATTTTATCACATTTTCTGACCCTCTATCGTTTTCCGGCGATTAACATAACAATTCTCATTAGAAATTGTCAGATATTCAAAATTTTCTTCGAAAAACTGATATGAATTCTACAGATGGGTCAAAAAGGCTAATAAGGTTCTTTCACATTTCATATCTAATCATATCATTCATAAATTGGTAAGTTAATCAATTTTTGATTGTCAAAACGTAACTTTCAACATGGACTAGCTAGAAAAAGTCGTTCTTTTCAAACGTTACAACTAAAACGTAGCATCTTTTTGATATGCACATGACAAATTTTAGTTACGTGACACTGTCATCGGATAAAGATAATAAAAAATCAAAACAAGTCAAATCAAATCAATAACACGTCATGCATTTTCAAAGTTAGCTTATAATGAAAGTGTTCTTTTTGCTGAGTCAAGTTTCGCAGAGACATAAAAAATTGTGTACCTACACAATAAAATTGTGCTGAGGTAAAATTTTACGATACTTTAATCTTATTACTATTTACCCATCATAATATGAGCTGACTGTCTCGAGGTAAAATAAAAGGTGGAGTCTACAAAGCCGGCGCCGGCAACGAACAATGTTGCCGGCACCGGCAGGCTAGCAACAACGACAATGAAATTACTAATAAACCTGTCTAAGAAATGAACTCCTACATCTTTCTGTCATTCCATATTTTTTAATATAATGAATAATGTATATGATGCACGCTATCAATATTGATATTGTCTACGTGTGACGACCATTTTGTTGTGGTGTATGACTCACGGTTAAGTGCTGTGCTAAGCCCTTAATTGCACACAAGTCTTTGAATTCGTTTAATAGATTTTATCCACAATTGTCGCAATAAAGGTTTCCAAATCTTTTATTAAAATTTGGTCTAGATTTGGCTACAAAATCCTTAAAGATATTCAGTACATCTGAGTTGTGTGTAAAAAGGTACGCTACAGTGTGTAAGTGAAATCATCTAAAAAAGTGACAAAATAATTTTTATTATCGAACGTGGTTGGCCTTATCCTTCCACAAACATCGGAACGGATGATAAATTAAGGCCTCTGGACATGCCCCTTTGATTTTGCCTTTGAAAATGGTAATCGCGCCTGTTTCTCATGAATGCAAGCCTTCCATAACTTGTCCGCTGGTATGACGGTCTGAATAGATTAAATATCATCAATCATTTCGTATTGTTTTGATTGTATAAATCTATCTTTACGAATATGGCCAAGGCGCTGATGCCACAATTCATAATATGTATCTTTACTTATTCCACTATTTAAATTCGCGACGCGAATTGGAATTTGAAAAGGTACTCCCATTAATCCTAGCATAGACTTACCTGTTATAATGATTTTATCACCATTCCAAATTGTTACACCTCGCTGAATGTGATATCGTCAAATTTTTTGAACAAATATTTTCGAAAAAAAAATTTCCCATCCCCACTTCCTTTACTTGGACAATAGTTTTACCCGTTTAGAGGGTTCGCCCGATTCTTACATCCCGGCCATCAATTTTCAGACAATAGCAAGTGCATTTTTCAAATAAATGTGTATAAAAATTTAGCATATTTTGTTTTAAATTTCGCTGATTTTCCATTTTACCCTCACCGATCTTCATTTTTTCGCCTGCCGAGATTACCCGAAGCATCTTTACCTGAATCACTTCTTACCTTTCCTTTTTTCTGTAATTTGATACGTTATTAAAGCTGCAGTTACGAATGTGCTTAAAACCATAGATATAATATTATATTTACCAATGAAATTAAGGAGAATTGAGAACGTCAAGATAAGAGTAAAAACCATTTTCATTTTTACCAAGTGGAGGAAAAACTGATTGATGTAATAATGCAGAATTTGGTTAACAGTGTACCTAATGATTATTCTTGCCCTTTAGCAGAACGTATATACTGCGGTTGTTATCTTATGAATTACACCCGTCAACCTTGTGCTTCTGACATAGATCATGTACATAAACAGTAGGATATGTAAACATAACACTGTCAAATACACTGATTGATTGTCTCTAATTTCATTTTTATTGTTTCCAAAATTTATTTGTTCAACTTATGTAGATATTCATTAATTTTATTATAGAACTACATTGTTCAATTCAATAAGTCGAATAATGTCCATTTTGGGCCATTCTTTCACATTCTTGTTACTCACCATACAGTTACTGGCGTATTTGCCTTTTTCATTTTTTCAATCTCTTGTATTGAACGTTACAATTGAAACGTGGCAACTTCTTGATATGAACATGACTTGAGCAAAATTCAATTACGTGATACTGATGTCTAATAAATATATAAACAAATCGAATCAATAACGCGTCATGCATCGTTAATGCTTGTTTTCGATGAAATTGTTATAATAGCTAAGTAAAGTTCTGCAGATACGTAAAAATTTATGTACCTATAAAATAAAACTGTGCTGACGTACAACTTTATAAAGCTTTAATCTACTTATTATTTACTCATCATATGATCTGACTTTCTCATGGTTATATAAAATTAATACTACACGTGTTCAAATAATAAATTCCTACGTCCTTCTTTCATTTACTATTTTCTTACATAATGTATAATGTACATTTGGAAATATCGGTAAATTCTGTAAAAATTTTGTAATTGTTTGAAATCCTCACAACAGGGGGTGGGTGGTCTCAAATTTAAAAAATCAGTCTTACGTAATTAACGGACGTTTCCTTAGGAAATTCCAGACATCAATTTTCAGGACACTCAGTAACACCAAATGCCAAATAACTATTGTTGAGAAAATAATTTTGGGTAAAAACTAATTTTTTCTTAAAAACATATTGCTGCCTCTTTCAAAACTCATTGAAACTGATTTCGGTCATATTTTTTTCTGCCTTAATAAGGTGTTTTACAGTTTGAGGTTATGTCAATGTGTCGATCCAAAAAAGTGATTTATTTATTACTTGTCTTCTGTGTCGATTCAATAAAACGCGACTCAGTCTAATCTGCTGGCTCAATTCGAAATTCAGAATTG
Organism: Melikaiella ostensackeni; assembly: GCA_032362435.1. Classification (NCBI taxonomy): domain Eukaryota; kingdom Metazoa; phylum Arthropoda; class Insecta; order Hymenoptera; family Cynipidae; genus Melikaiella; species Melikaiella ostensackeni. Next base: position 6,638 of record JAUMHM010087411.1, on the reverse strand, counting down.
TTTTGATTCGATCACAGCTTGAGTCTGTGTGGAAAAATTCAATTCATGACACTCGCCGAGATGTCGCTTCTGAATCTGCACCACACTAGCATTTTTCAATCTACAGTTTCGGAAAAATACAGACTGGGGCATTGAGAAGACATTTAAGTCTTGAGAGCCATATAATAAATTCACTTTTTGATCAATTGCTTGTTATTTGTAACGCTTTAATTCGACTTCAGATATATTGTGTTTTAATTTCACATTTCATTCAACGGACTCTGAAAAGACGGTGGATTCCAGGTACTTCAATCATGCCTAATGAATCAATATGCTGTGGTTGGAAAAGGCTGTCTAGACGAAGTTGAACGATTTCTTCCTCAAAAATTCGCCTGCTAATAGCGGTTGCCAGGGGTATCGCCAACCGTTTATGAGGTGAATTATATACTCCACGAGCATAATTCTCATGATCCACAATTCCAGGGATGGTACCATTGGAGTTGTATAGTGTAGGAACTATTTCGTCTGGTGATATGCGGCGATAAACTTTACGTTCAGCTGTTCCCATATAAAGGAGTTTCGATTTGGCAGAATAAAAGACTTTTTTTAATCTCAATGAATGGAGCTCACCAGGAGGTTCGCCAAACATAGAAGACCTGACGGGAGAAGGAGGACGGGTAGAAGTAGAAGGTCTCTCAGGAAAAAAGGCCTGGTAAGTGTAGAAGGACCATAGGGAGAATAAGATCTATCAGGAGAAGGATTCTTAGCAAGAGAACGAGGCATGAGAGAAGGAGGAGACCTGGGAGCAGGAGTTCTTGGAGGAGCAGGGGGCCAGTCAGGAATGAAAGGTTCGTAAAAGGGATGTTCGTCATTAGGTGAATGGTCTGACTGCCCACTTAAGTCTGTAACAGAAAATTAAATTGTTTGAATTTTAATGCTCAACGAGGGTCGTGCGTGGCATCCTTAATCGAAAGTACCCCTACTGAAAATCCCCACTTAGGGACCTATGTAGGAACCCATATGAGGATATATGAAAGTCTACATATATTCCTATATAAAATCATATCGGCTAATTGGGACACGAAAGACGAAGAGAACATATGTGGAAATCTACATGGGAATCTATGTGGGATCTTATATGTGTGTAGAAACGTATGAATTGCTCTTACATGAAATCTCACATAGGATTCTAAATGTTTAAGAAATGAAATCTGTTTTCAAAATATTGTTTTTAAACTGTGCAATCTTGAAGGGCCGCAAAAACTAATGCGCTGCTGTAGATGTTATAGGAAACTCCTTCGCAGTCTTTAGGTAATTTCCCCGTAAAGGTTCCCATGTGAGTCCGGGTACCTTAAATAACTTCAGATGCGGCGCTGAGTGTCCGAGCGAAGACTTTGAGTAGAGAGCGTCGAGGGACGTAGGCTGCATATTTTTTTCGACCAAAGCATAGGGGTCTTCTCACCCCTCAATTTCCCTATCCCTCACCCCTTCCTCTAATGATAGATTGCTTAAAAGTTGAAATTTGAATAAAAAGCAGCTTTTTCCAAGATTCTCAGTATTTTTCTACGTTCCGCAGTGATCGTTTTATGGGGCGAATACAAAAACTCAGGGTCGTCGTTTGAATAAATTTTTTTTTCGGCTAGGTGAGAGACGCACAGACGCTGTCACAAGAATATAAGGGTTTCTGCTTAACTTATTTTCAAGCTTTTCAACGTCTTTTCATTAAAATATCTTCGATAATTCTGCGGGTAGCTTTTGATTAAACCCTATCCAATTAAAGTGGACATTTTATTGCATAAATACTTTACTTTTCTGATTCCAAAAGTTAGATTTAGGCGTAATTAATCATACTTTCGCTAGAGGGTCTGAAATTTTCACAGAAATAATATTTCATATTCCTTTATAATATATTTCAAATTCAGGTCCCAAAATTCAACTACCTAGCCACACACGATCCTCCTTAATAACCGTAGGGCTAGGGCGAAGAAGGCGCCCCGAGTTTTTTCCCTCCAGTGTTTTGCCTGATCAAAAAACGGAAACATCCGGCCCGCTTTACACGATCTGAAACCTGCGTTTTTCGAGAAAGGCAAAGTCGATATTCATACGAGTCGAGAACCTGCGGTCTCCTCTTGGCACGCACTGTATTTTTTACAACAATCCTCCTGAAAGTTTGACTTGCGTATTTAATATGGACGACTTATCATTGGAATAGCTGGAGGGCCAACAGACCTCAAAAAGCTAGAGAAAGGAATAAAACCAAAAAATTTTGAGCAAAATTCATGCGTCCAGTACAACTGTTATCGTGAGTTTTGAGGATGAAGGGCGATGGAACCAGGCCCTAACCTCAAAATTGAATTGCCTTAATTGAGCCATAAATACTATAATTACATTTTTGTTAGATACTTAGGGCCTACTCCGATTTTGAATTCTTATCATAAGAAGAACGTGTGAGCTTAGAAGCTTAACGATATTAGTTACAATTTCTGAGATACATTCTTTTGTGTACCACGTTATCAAGAGATACTGGGTTTCCGTTGCCACAACAAATATTTACTTATACTTAACACTTAGCATATTTTCTTACCAAGGTAAATGAAAAAAATATCCATTATGTAAAGAAATAAACAATACGTTTAAAATTGCGCAATCTCCCTTTATTATTTGTCAAAACCTCTCACAATGTCAAAATATCAAAATTTTTAACGAAGTATGGCGGCGCATTTATAATGGAAACCTTGCTAAAAATTTCGGATCCCGAAATTGGTCTGAACTCATCCGAAATCAATCCGATTCACGATGTTTCTCTAAAACACGTCCAGTCCAATTTGAAAAATGCACTAAACAATTAGGAATTATTCTGCTTAAGTCCAGAACTTGTCCGGACCCAAATTTCGACTCTAGAAAACGTCCGACCTAACCCGAAATTAGTCCGAAATTAAGAACCTGAAATAATTTTCATTGAAGTAAAAAGTGGAAACTAGTCCGGTCTAATCCAATAACGTCCGGACCAAACGTCTACTCCAAAAAGAGTCCCATTTGATCCGAAATAAGGCCGGAATTTAGAACATGAAATAATTTTCGATATAGTTAGAATGGAGAGTAGTTCGTTCTAAACCGAAATTCGTCCAGACGAGAACTTCCACTCCTGTCCGAGTCACAATCCATCGGAAATTAATTTTCACGTTGAAGCTACTCATTGAAGTGCGATCGGAAAACAGTTTATTAAATTCAGAATAAATCCGGACAATAACACCGAATCCGGAAGGAGTCCAAACCAATCCGAAACTAATTCGCAATTTAAAGTTGAAACTTCATGAAATTAGACTGCAAACGGCGAATAGTCTCGTTAAATCCGAAATCAGTCTAGAGGAAACACTGAATCTGGAAAGAGTCCAAATCAATACAAAATAATCTGCACGTTGAAGCTGCTACCTAAAGTGTAAAGGAAGAAGTCTCTGGTTAAATCTAAATTTTTCCAGTCAAAAACACCGTATCTGGAAGAATTCCGGATCAATCGATAATTAATCAGCAAGTGGAAGCTTTAGCTCCGCGAAATTAAAATGCAGATGGAAATTCATCCTCATTATATAGGTATAAGGCATAATAACGATTATTCATTTGGTCGTTGCGATTTCAATTAACATTTTTGCTCTTCATTTTCCTCATATTGATTCTGTTTGATTGGAACCTTCTTACCGGGTTATTATTACTTTTTCGATGGTACACATCACCAAGATCGTTTGCTTACAATCTACATTTATTTGATAATTATTTTTCTAGAAGTTAGGAAGGAAAACTAAGTTGAGTGAAAACTAAAATCGATGGTAAACTTTTCATAAAAGATGAATTTCCCTTGCAACATTTGAGGACATTTTTTCAGAAGTTGGAACAATTTGCTACTAGAAATTAGGTCAATAATTATGCTGTAAAGATAGATATTTAAAAATTCTAAAATTTTTTATTGGATTGTGAGTTCAAAACAAAATAGCCTACTTATGTGTATTACTTATATGTTCAAAACAAAACAAAAATTCCAACAAAACGGGGTACATATATCTCTAGGGGAAAACACTTGGCCGCGATTTTATTTATTACTCTAAATTACAAGAAAATGATAGTTTCTTGTAATGTTGCTTTATATTTGCAACCTATTCGAAATAAAAATATCAGAGTGAAAAACCTTTGCAAAAATAAATCAATGAGGATTGTAATATGACGTGTACGTCATACTTTTCTCGAAAAAGCAAGCTGAAGGTGGAAAATCGAAAAAAAAATAAAGATTAGTTTTACATTTCTTTCACTTGTTTGATAAATGTGTTACTAATAAAGAATTCAGTTGAAAATATCAAGAAATAAATCACGTATCATAGCTCAATCATGCAGATTACTTGATACGTAAATTATAGAATTTGCAAGTCGTATCATATTTCGTGTCATTGCGACTTGTTCGCGCGAAACTACTCTGATTACGTCCAGTAAGGGGGTTCAAATACCTCTAGCTGAGACTTCGCTATTTTATTGATTTTATGTATCTAGTAGGGGGTTTGAGTACGTCTGAGATTTGCATTTTATTTATTTTTGGATTCCCAGTAAGGAGGTTTTTGGCTATCTCTCACTGCAAATTTTATTCTGATCTATTTTCTGTATGCTTCACCTAGTTCAGGAGGATTCCGTGAGTGATGCACTTTCAGTTCCTACGGGCAGTTCACCCGAGCGTTTCTTACCCTTGAGTCCAGTCGACCAAGCGAGGCACCGTCTTAATTTCTAGGTAGCCAGGTTGCATCCTATTCAGAGCCATGTTTGTTAAATCTTCCTTGTGTCTGTTTGTTACTCAACATTCTCTATCTTATGCGTGACTCGACCGTCCACCTTCCTCGAACGGTTACAGCATCACGCGTTCCTTCTCCAGAATTATATCTCCCCCCCCCCCTGGGTCTAAAATAATTGAGATGGTAACAATTTCCCATCTCATACTCATGAGGATTCTCACTCCGAAAATGACACGCTCTTCATCCCCATAGGGACGTCGAACGATTTTCCCCGTCTTCAACGAGACGTAACTTCATATTTTATAACTTCAAGGTTGCCGTATCACAACCGGGCTCGAACCAGGTTCGGCTGTGCTCATATTTTTCTTCTTCCCTCTCTATTCTCTTTTTCACTCTAACGGCAGACCTTCAGTCGTTTAGTCGTTTCTCGCTTTCTAGCGCCCCCTCTACCACCCCCCTCTTTTCTTCCTGGTTTCCATTGAGAGGAGTTAACAAATTGGCGGACCGAACGTAGGGCTTTAGAAAATATTTTTTTCAATTTTTAACTGTGTTAAGAACGGACCCACTATTTCCCCCTAACGATCATGCTCTACACACCAAGATTAAAGAACCTTGATTTTCTTCGTTTATGTACATTTTCTTGAGGTAAGACAAACTTTTTTGGATTTTGGAAATATTATATCGTTATTCGTGTTCGTATCGATATTTTCTAGTTGCAATGCTACTTTTTCTCTTGTGTACTTGTTGTGGATGAAAATGAATAAGGATAGACTGAAAAGGCACAACCATTTTGCGAAACAATTTATCGAATTTTGTACCCAATGTATTTAATGATATACTACGGTGTACATCAGTTTGTTGTGGAAAATTTAATGATTTCCTAATAGACATTACGTCGAAATAATGAAACAAATTCCGGACAAGCTCCGACATCCAATATTTCTAATAAGAAAGTTTCGTTAACGGGTCCCTTTTAACATATCAAAAATGCTAGAACGACTCTTTCGAACTATTTCATGTTGAAAATTACGTTTTGACAATTAAAAATTGATTAACTTACCAATTTATGAATGATCTTATTAGATATGAAATGTGAAATAACTTTATTAGCCTTCCCAATTCTTTTAACCCATCTGTAGAATTCATATCAGTTTTTCGAAGAAAATTTTGAATATCTGACAATTTCTGATGAGAATTGTTATGTTTATCGCCGGAAAACGATAGAAAGTTTATCAGATACATTATATTCATCCTTATATTAAACTTCTTAAGGAAAATGGTCCTCCATTATCTTTCTTTCGTGCACGAAATTTAAATTTTTACCGAACAGTTGTCACACTTTAGACCCGGAACGTTAAGCCGCGGCTTTGCTTGAAAAATCTAGCCGTTTCGTATTGAGGTGTACATGATACACATGTTTCAATGCGACTTTTCTTATTAACATTTGGGTGAAGTTATTTTGCAGTGCGATTTCGGACTAGTTGGATGAGTTGCCTTTCTTCCATAGGCTATTGGGAGCTAGTGTCATTTTTCTGGATGGCAGTCGTTCCTAGGGAAATTCTAGGGTTGTTTTTTGACCAGTGTTATTAACAATATATGAGTCAGGCATCTAGAGGGAACAATGCATAATGATTGTCATCACTTTCCAAAGTTGTTTGAACGTCATGTCTTTGAAAATTTTTAAGATATGCAAAAATTTCTGTAGCGCATATGAGCGCATATGAGATCCTGCCCGAGGAGTTGCAGAACGTTTTAAGATTGAAAGCGTTGATTGAAAACCATTGGTCTTCACTTCGCTTAGTGTTAAATCCTTTGTATCATGGACAATTTCCAAGATTTGCGAAATGTTTTGTAGCGCACATGAGCGCATTTAAAGTTATGACGGATGAC
>JAUMHM010087410.1:0-10371 GCA_032362435.1 Melikaiella ostensackeni | reverse complement strand
GCAATGTTCACGAAACGTCGGCAAGATTCGTAGTTTTGCACACGATTGAAACCCGAAACACCTCCTTTCATCATGTTCTAGAATGTTTTTGTTTCAGTGCGCCTCCCGTAAGGCAACCGATTAGGGTGAGGCATGTCATCTTTCTCTGGTCAATTACTATAACTGTTTTAAATGCTCTTAAAGTTCTGGTATAGAATATTTCACAACTGCTTGTGAAGAACGTGGGATATTCTAAAATTTTCTAGAATGTTTTTGTCTTAGTACGCCTTGCGCAAGGCAACTGATCAGGGTGATTCGTGTGATCTTTTTCTGGTCAATTACTATAACTGTTTTAAAATTCTCTTAATGTTCTGGTACAGAATGTTTTGCAATTGCTTGTGATGAACGTGGAATATTCTAAAATGTTTTAGAATGTTTTCTGTTGTCGTGCGCCTCGCGTAAGGCAACCAGTCAGGACGAATTCTGTCATATTCGTCTGGTTGATTACTATAACTGTTTTAAAATGCTCATAAATGTTCTGGTATAGAATATTCTACAATTTCTTGTGAAGAACATGGAATATTCTCAAATGTTTTGGAATGAATATCTTAGAATGTTTTTATTGCAGTGCGCCTCGTGTAAGGCAACCAATCAGGGTGAGTTATGTCACCTTTCTCTAGTCAAAGACGCTCGGGTATACCCACGTGTTCGAAGGTTGGAATACTTTTTTTTTCCGGAATCCCCTGTAAATTCTGAAATTATCTTGAGAGTACTATAACTGTTTTAAAATGCTCATGAATGTTCTGATATAGAAGATTTTACAATCGTTTTTGAGGAACGTGGAATATTCTCGAATGTTCTAGAATGTTTCTATCGTGGTGAGCCTCGCGTGAGGCAACCAGTCAAGGTGACTTGTGTCATATTTCTCTGGTCCATTACTATAACTGTTTCAAAATGCTCTCAATGTTCTTGTACATAATATTTTACATTTGCTTGTGGAGAATGTGGAATATTCTCAAATGATCTCAAATTTTGTTGTTTTGCGTTTCGCGTAAGGCAACCGTTCAGAGTGAGTCGTGTTATCTTTCTCCGGTCAGAGACGCTCGGGTCCACCCACGCGATCGAAGGATAGAATAATCTTTTTTTCCGTGATTCCCCGTAAACTCTCAAATGGTTTTGAGATCACTATAATTGTTGCAACATGCTCATGAGTGTTCTGGTGTAGAATAATTCAAAATTTCTTGTAAAGAGTGTGGAATATTCTAAAATGTTCTAGAATGTTTTTGTTGTTGTGCGCTCTGCGTAAGGCCATCGATAAAGGTGAGTCGTGTCATCTTTCTACGATAAATTACTATAACTATTTTGTAATGCTCTTAATGTTCTGGTCAAGAATATTTCACGATTGCTTGTGAAGAACGAGCAATATTCTTAAATATTCAAGAATGTTTCTGTTGTCGTGCGCCTCGCGTAAGGCAACCGATCAGGGTGTGTCGTGTCATCGTTCTCTGATAAATTACTATAACTATTTTTAAATCCTCATAATGTTCTGGTATAGAATATCTTACAATTGCTTGTGAAGAATGTGGAATATTATTCTCAAATGTTCTAGAATGCTTTTGTTGTAGTTCACTGCGTGTAAGGCAACCGATCAGGTTGTGTCATGTCATCTTTCTCTGGGCAATTACTATGATTGTTCCAAAATGCTTTAAATTTCTGGTAAGGAATATTTCACAATTGCTTGAGAAGAATGTGGAATATTCTTGAATGTGCTGGAATGTTTTTATTGTTATTCACCTCGCGTTATGCAGCCAATCAGGGTGAGTCATGTTATCTTTTTCTGGTTAAAGACGCTCGGGTCTACCCACGCGTTCGAAGGTCAGAATAACCTTCTTTTCCCGAAATTCCCCGTAAATCCTGAAATGTTTTTGAGATGACTCTAATTGTTTCAAAATACTCATGGATGTTCTGGTATAGAATATTTTGCAGTTGCTTATGAAGAACGTGGAATATTCCTAAATATTCGTATTAATAGATTTAATGCTTTCCCGATAATTCATTATGATGAAAGGAGTTGTTTCGGTTTTCAATCGTGTACAAGACTGAGAATCTTGCCGACGTTTCATGAACATTGCAGTTCACTTCTTCAGGGCTAACCTGAAACTGAAGCTGCAGATTATGTTGCTTTTATATATACTTTCTACGATGCCTGTAATTGGCCAGAGCGCCCACCATGGGGACTGGTCGAACCTGATTAGCCAATCAAGTCTTTTTTAAAAAACCGGGAGGACGGAAAGCCAAATCGGATTGGCATTATATCCATTGTCCCTATTGATGTTATCAGAGTGTTTTAAGATTTCGATTGCTTTTCTATGTTTTCTTGGGAAAATATTGTATGTTTTTGCGATATCGGTTGTTTTGTCAAATAAAATCCTATGTTATGTCTCGATCTGATGCTCAGCTAGTGTTGATTGCGTGAAATGTTTCAGCCTGACCTTACTCTCATGTTTTTTTACGCGTTGGCTCACCGCTCTCCCGCTTTCTCCAATAAAGACTTTGTCACAAGAGCAAGGAATTTCATATACTCCCGGATCACTGAGAGGTGCCTTTTTATCTTTAGGGTTGTTCAGAAGTTGTCCTATTTTCGCAGGTGGTTTAAATATGTTTTGGATGTTGTGTTTGTTGAGAATACTTCCTACTTGCTCTGTGATACCATACCTTGGGTGTAGGGTAGGATAATGGTCGTTTTTCTCTTTCTTTAGGCGGTTGTGTTGACTTGTTTTTTTGTTTTTTTTTTTTGTGTATTTTCTTATTGCTTCATCAATTTGTTTGTTTTTGTAATCGTTTTATATTAGGATCTGTTCAACGTTTTACAATTCCTTTCGTAAGTTATCTTTATCTGTTATGGAGACAGCTCTGTATACAAGGCAGTTGATGACCGATTGCTTTTGAGAAGGGTGGTGGTGGAAGGAGGCATGTAGGTATCTGGTTGTATGGGTGGGTTTTCTGTAAACTTCATCTCCTAATGTGTTATCAAATCTTTTGTAAACTAGTGCGTCCAAGAAAGGCAATTTTCCGTTCTGTTCGATCTCCATGGTAAACTGGATATTAGGGTGTAATCGATTGGTGAAATCGAAAAACTTGTGTTGTTCATCTAGTCCATGTCTCCAGATGACAAAAGTGTCGTCAAAGTATCGGCACCAAAATTCTGGGTAAGCTTAGATTGCTTGAAGATTTTAGTTTCTAGATGTTCCATGAAGATGTTGGCTATTACAAGTAAGATTGGGGATCTCATTGCTGTTCCTGAGGTTTGTTCGTAGAATTGGTTATTGACAGAGAAGTAAGTATTATTGAGACAGTGTTCTATCAAAGAAATGAGATCGGAGAGAAAGTTTGCGAAGGATTTGATAATGTCGATTGTGTCAGAGATTGGTAGTTTCGCAAAGACAGATATTACGTCGAAACATTAGGATGTCTTGGGGTTGAATGTGAATTTGTTGTATCTTTTCGATATGTCAAAAGAGTTTTGGACATGTATGATAGAATTTCTTGTGGAAGGATTTGGTTCTTTGGCGAGAAAGCGTACTAGGTTATAAGTTGATGAGTTTATTGTGCTGACGATCGGTCTGAGAGGAATGTTGTGTCTGTGGATTTTTGGGAGTCCGTAAAGTTTTTGGGAGATGGGATTAGTAGGTATTATCTTAGATATTGTTTTGTTGTCCAGTTTTGAGTCTTTCAGAACGATTTTCGTTTTGCTGACTATTGTTTTGGTGGGGTCTTCCTTATGTTGTTTATATGTATCGTCAGTTAGGAGATCCATGATTTTGTTATTGTAGTTCTCTTTATCCATAATTACTGTAGTGTTGCCTGTATCTGCGGGTGATATTATGATGTCTTCATTTTGATTGAGTTCTTTTATTGCTGTTTTTTTTCTGTTTTTGTTAAGTTTGAGGAGGGGAGTGTGACTTGGCGTGAGATGTTGGCCGTCCTAAGCCGTATGTCATTCGCTTTTTTGGGTGGAAGGTTATATATTGTGGATTCTAAATTTCTGATAATTTCTTCTTTCGGGATTTTGGAGGAAGCCACTGCAAAATTATGTCCTTTAGACAGGGCTGAAATCATTTCACAGCTGAGAGAATGCTTAGAGATGTTTTTTACTGTATTTGTTAGTGGTGTGTGCTTTACTGGAAGTAATTTGTCAAATTTTATTTTTTGTTTTTAAGTGGAAAGATCTTTAATCCGTTGGGATTGGTCAAATGATATGCGGCCTAATATAGACCTAATGTCAAATCTGAAGGGTGTTTGATAGGGAGAGGTGAAGTTTAATAGTTTTTTGGAGGTAGTGTGCAAGACAAATTTAGTATGTTGTAGTCTTTCTTTCAAAAAAAGCATATTTGTTTTATGTTTATGAATTGATTTCGATTTAGATGTTCCCAAATGGGTTTTCAATTGCAAGTTTTGAAAATATGTTGCTGTCCCTGCATAGTTTCAAGGAAGCTAAAGATGTTAGTAGCTTGGTTTAAGAAGACCTGAGCTTACTAAAAGTGTTAGTTTTAGTAAGAAAACTCTACCCGTTGAGTTCTTTAATAATAGATTTAATGCTTTCACGATGATTCATTATAGTAAAAAGGAGATGTTTTGGGTTTCAATCGTATGCAAAATTACGAATCTTGCCGACGTTCCGTGAACATTGCAGTTCACTTCTTCAGGGCTAACCTGACATTGAAGCATCAGGTTATGTTGTTTTTATATATACTTTCTGCGATGCCTATAATTGGCCAGAGCGCCATCCATGGGGACTGGTCAAACCTGATTGGTCAAACCTGAACTTTTTTCATGTAATAGCCACTCATGCGAATACAGTATTTTCAATAAAACTCTTTCGGAAAATTATTTCCTTTATGCAACAAAAGTTTATTTGCTACATAAGTGTGTACCTGCCGAAAATTATGTGCAATAAAGATATTTTTTTCAATATCTTTCAGAGTCCTGTTGACTCGTTTTCAGTCATTCTATAAAAAATAAAAGTATTCTTCACACATGATAATACATGATTTTTCGAAACTCCAAGTTGGACATGTCGTATGTAGTAAATTGAAATTTTTTTTAGACTTTCAAAGCAGCTAAAAAAATGGATGGTAAAATTCCTAAATTCGGAATCTGAAGATAAGCAATCAATATAATTTTTTGCACCTATTTTTCTGCGAAGAAGCTTGTCATTGTAATTTTTCAATTTTTTTTTTTGCTACAAAGTTATGAAAAATTTATTCTTATAACCAAATAGAATTTGAAAGGACTTATTTTTCAATCACCTTAGGAAGCAACCTCATTCATGTCTTTGATATAATTGTGCAATACTTTCCATAATTTAGTTGATTTACTTAGAGTATAGTTGTTGAGGTTAGCTCAAATAATTTTAGGAACTCTTTCAATGTAAATGTTTTTATTATTTCTTTATTATATAATGATGACATTGTTTACAGATTGCTGGTGTGCTTTGTATTCGGAAGAACAGCCATGGATCCTAGAGACAAGATTTTTGTTTCTATATTATTGGTGTTATATTTTACTATGGTAAATATTTTTTTCGGAACAGGATGTCATGAGATTGAAGTTTCCAAATTCCAATTTTGTTATTTGCAAATGAACAAGTGTAAATTATGAAATTCGCAATACAAATATTACAAATTCGTCGATACACATTCATATGGCAGCTACACGAATACAGAGAAATAAAATTTACACAAAATGAACGGAGATCGGGTGTCACTGTCTTGTGCGATTTAAAAAATAATCCAAACTCAATTATATCCTAATTATATTTGAATTTACATTTTTCCTTAGCATCTCAAATTAAACTCTGATAACAGAATTGTTACTGTTAGGTTAGTTTAAGATTTTTTATTAGATTGGTAATAAAACAATATGTTCAATTTTTTCGAAAGTTATTTAAAAAAAAATTTACAATTAATGTGAACCGGCCCAATAAGTCGGCATAGTAGAGCCCCGTGATTGTTTCACCCTTCTCGATGTAATCGATGTGGATCACACCTTGTGAATCCCAGAAAACGGTGGCCATCACCTTTCCGGCCGATAGAACAGTCTTCGCCTTCTTCGGAGCACGTTCGCCGGGTGAAGTCCACTGTTTCGACTGTTCCTTGGTCTCTGGCGTGTACCAGTGAATCCATGTTTCGTCGACGGTCACGAAACGACGCAAGAACTCTGCTGGATTGCGCTTAAACAGCGCCAAACACGTCGCCGATGTGGTCAGTCGAATCACTTTCGAGATAAACGTAACTCGTTTGGTTCTAGCCTCGTTGCAATCTAGAAGTCGCGTGTTGCTCATTCAAACGACACACTCTGTCCAGAACACCGCTACGACATGGGTCGCTAATCAATCTCTCTAGCAATCGCCCCAGGTGAAGAACTTCACAGAGTCATCATACATCACGATTCACACAAAAAAACTCAAACTAACTGATAAACCCATAGGCTGATCCATACTCTTCACCCCAACAATATCCACTAAGTAAAGCTCTTCACGAGGGCCCATGAGTATCCAAAATCTTTCGGTTCAGGCGTCACACTTCTTTTTATAAACGATTGTCCTCCACACACCCCGATCATTGCATACATCTTTTGCTTTCTTTACATCCATACATCTTTTCATGCAATCTTTTGTACATATTTCTACGACTCTTCGTATCTCTTCGCTTTAGAGTCTCATTCACACATTCTAACCATTCTTTCTTCGATCTACCTCTGGGTTCGCTACCATTCACTTTACCTAAATGCACTTGCTTCGTTTAACGTCCTTCATTCATTCTCCCAACATAACCAAACCATCTCAGCAAATTTATTTCACTCTTGTCAATCAATGTTTCTTCTACACCACAACCTTGGAGAACCCACTTCTTACTGACTTTGTCCATTCGCTTTTTACTGCTCATATTCTGCAAGCATTGCATTCCAACCGCCTCTCACTTTACTACTATTTTTTTCTTGATACATCCACGTCTCGCTACCATACAGTACAGTAAGTGTAAGCATAAAATTATATATTGCAATTTTAGCTTCATTCGTTACATTCTTACTTCTAGTAATAACTCGTACATTGCCGAAAATCTTCCTACCCTCGTTTTTATGTCTGAATATCTCTGCATCTAACTTTTTTCCTGCATTAAACAAACTTCCAAGATACCCGAAATCATCAATTTATTCTGTTATCTCTTCATTTTAGGCAATGTTGCATACTGTTTTCTCACCCCTTCTTTTAAACACAATTATTTTTATTTTTGTTAGTCTAAAGACCCATACTCTTCATACTGATATCCAGTTTGCTCATCATTCTCTGCCAATCATCGCATGATTCTGCCGCAACAATTTTATCATCTGCAAACGCCTGTCCACGCACTTTCACTGTCCTGAGATCAACGTCTCCTTTGTTTAAAAGAGCCATTCTGAGACATTTGTTCAGGTATATATTGAACACCCAGGAAGACATAACGCAGCTTTACCTAACGCCTTGCTTAATATCAAACCAATCGCTCAGTCGTCCATTCACTTTTACACTCACCTTACTACCATTATATATATATTGTTTTTATTGCTTTTAAAAGCAAACCATTCACTCCATACTCTTTCAGGACTTCCCAAAGTTTAAGTCTATCCACCTTATCGATCACTTTTTCCAGATCAACAAATGCACAGAAAGCTTTTTCTTTTACTCTCAAACTTTTTTCTATGATCTGTCTCGAGGTAAATATCTGGTCCGTTCATGATCTCCCTGACATAAATCTGCATTGGACTCACCAGATCCTTCGTTTTGCTATTTCCATGACCTTAACAATATGTATTTTAGTAATTATTTTGCCCACGGTGCTTAGTAGGCTAATCGCTCTCTAATTATTACTGTCACCTTTATCACCCATTCCCCTTGTAGAGTGGAACGATAATCACCTTTCTCCAATAATTTGTAACTTCACCGTTTTTAGCACACATGTGCACAAATTTGCTCAGTCACACAAACAAATATCCGCCACCGCTCTTGAGCATCTCCGCAGTAATACCATTTACACCGGCAGCATCACCATTTTTTAGTTTCCTAATTACGGATATAATGTAGTGGATGTGGATTCTTCTTTCGCCACCTACAACGGGATTATCTCACATATCCTCTTCTGTGACACAGTTGTTATGCTCCATAGCTTGACCTCCGTTCAGTTTCTTGAAAACATCACTCATACAATTTTACACTCCGTCCATGTCCAATACCATTTCACCATCAGCATTCTTTATTCCGACTAACTCAGTGTTAGTACTTCCTTTCGTAATCTTCCTAACCCATTTCAAAAATCATTTTTTATTTCCTTCAAAATCATTTTGCATTTTTTTTATTTTCTTCCACTTTGATTTTATCCTTGCTTTCTTTGGCTAGTATCTTTGGTTTTCTTTTTTTATGCGTATAATCATTTTCTAGTCTAGTCCTCTCCTCATTGCTAAGACCTTAAAAATTTGGCTTTCTCGAGTACTCATGCCTTTTCTCGATAACAGCCACGCGGATTTCATTATTCCATCAAGCATCTCCAGTCTTTTCTCCTACATCCGCAGCACTACACACTCCAGATGCACTCTTGAAGAAGCTATTTCGTAGTATTATCCATGCGCCCTCTACACTTTTATTGCCTAATTCTATCTTCCAGTTTTCTTTTTCTTTATGTTGTCGTAAACATTTATTCAGAATTTCATACTACTTGTGCTTCTAGTTTCTGCGAATTCTCTATTTCAATTCGCATCTATTCTACTTATTATTAATTCCTCTTCTCCATCCTTAACCTAGGTTCATTTTTAAAACTATGAAAACAAATTCATTCATACTGTGGCGCTCGCCTGTGTACCAAGTATACATGTGGATCATTTTATGTCTGAACCAAGTATTTGAAATAAACAAGCCTTTTTCCAAGCATATGCTAATCAATTTCTCCCTGTTACCGTTCGTTTCTGGGTCTCCAAAATGACCAAGTACGCTGTCGGTACATTCGCGTTGCGCACTAACCCAGCTATTCATATCTCGGAGTATAATGATTCTTTTTCCAGGATCGCTAGTACCTATAATATCATTTAACGAATTCCAGAAGCTGTCACCATCAACTAGAGCATAGCACGCTGTAATAAATAGGCTTCTGATTTCCACTTTCATTCTAACCGATAATAATTTAGGTGATACACACTCATGCTTTTTGACATGCTGTTTCGCTCTGTCATTCATAATCAGACCAACTCCTTGACTACCATGTGATTCATTATTATCTACACCTGACCAAAGTTCGAGCCCATTTTATATCTTTCTTATCTCACATGCCTTTTGCTTTGTTTCTGGTACACATAAAATATCTAGCTTCCTTACGCGCATTGTATTCCGCAATTCCCATTCCGTAAGATCATTTACACCTCTAGCATTCCAAACACCGTCTTCATTCATCACCTGGAACTTTTCCGAGGGCATGCTTTTCGTCATCAAAAATGTCAATCCTATCCGAGGCTACATTATTATTTGCATTTTTCATTACTTCACGTATACACCCAACTACCAGCTTGATACAAGGAATGTTTTTCTTAAGTATAAAATTATGTCCAAGTTAAGCAGCTAAATCGTAATATGGTAGTGTGTCCACTCGTAACGTCAGTCCCACCAAACTTCGGTCATTTGAAGGAAAGTATGAAAACAAAGCCAGAAGCAAAAGAGTTATAATCGGGTTGTGTTGTATACTGAGTCGGGCAGAAGCCTCCTGCAGTTTGGTTTTCAAGATGGGAAAAGACTTTTCACAACCTTATAAATGTGATAGTAATTTTCAACCCTGAGTCCCTGACTGAAACTTAACAAGTTAAAAAACTTCCAAAAATTTCCGTTTAAATTTTCAAAAGTTTCTGTAAGTTTCAAACATTTTCAAACACTCCTATAAATTTTAAAAATGTCCACAAGTTTTATAGTTTTCTGAAACTCCCACAAGTTCCGAAAAGATTCAAACATTTGTATACATTCTCTAAAGTTTAAATAACTTTCCCAAACTTTGCATAAATTTTCCTAACTTTCCATAAATTTTTGTAACTTTCCATAAATTACCGGCGATTTCCAAAAATTATAAATTTCTGTACCTTTCCATGAATTTACAAAATTATCCATAAAATTCCGAAACTTTCCGTCAATTCAGGCATTAGGTGACTCTAATTTTTAAAACACTTCATTCAGAGGAGTTTTTCTGATTAACAGATATCTGTTATATCGGCACTCATGATAAAGATGATTTATTCAAAACAAATTAAACGAAAAATTAACGAAAAATATGTTCCAAAAATTTTCACTGCGAGCCGGATTTGAACCGACACCTCCTCTTT
>JAUMHM010087409.1:0-10372 GCA_032362435.1 Melikaiella ostensackeni | reverse complement strand
TTTGCACACGATTGAAACCCGAAACACCTCCTTTCATCATAATGAATCATCGTGAAAGCATTAAATCTATTATGTTTATTTTTTTTTTAATTTTTGGATTTTAAATATGATGGGCTTCTTTTTGCTTAAGAACTGAGTAAAAAATTATTATTTAATTATGTTCAAAAGCAAGAACTATATAATGTACAGAGGTTTTAGTATATTTTAAAAGGCGAATCTCAATAATTTGCAGTATTCTTTACATGAAATTTTATAGTGTTATAAAAAATAAATCTATCAGTATCATCCAATTAAAAGTTTTGACTGATGTACGTGAGATTACCGTAGCTATTGGCTATGCTACACGTAGGATGAAAAGTGTCATTATTAGGTTTGGCGGTCGGTCGTCGAACATTGGGCTATCATATTTCTCTGAAAATGCCGTGTCGTACAACATTCTAGTTTTTGGTACTCTTCGGTATCATATCCATCAGCGACTCACATACTGCTTCAAATAAACCTACGAACCCAAATTTCCGTCATAATGTCTCACACTTTTCAAAATATCTGCACTGCAAGAAAATGCTTGAATTTGAAGGAATGCATTTATTTGTGCCAAAGAAATCGTGTAATTAATTGTACTAAATATTGTTTAAGGGCACAAATTCGTGTACTGATGCAAATAAATCATTTCCCTGGGCGTCATTTCTTCGAAGCAAAGAAATATTTCTTGGCCTGAGAATGCGAGATAGTGTACTCAAGGAAATGATATCTTAGAAACTAAGAACCTAGTTTCCTTGAATCTCGTTTTCATATCCAAAGAAATATTTATTTAGTTCAACGATTTCGAGCCTTGGAACAGAAAAACATCCTATGTGAAATAAGTAATTTATGGATGCGTGAACCAAATATTTCGGTTCATTCGAGTGAAGTAATTTGTTCACTTAAGTATTAACTTATTTATTTGGAAGAGATGTGTCTTTTGATAAATAAAATGGAGTGATTCATTTGAAATAAACGTTTTCTTTAAGTGAAGAAATGTACTTTTGAAAAAACTTCATTCACGATGTGCAGAGCGTATGGTCTCGCAATAAAAATTGGTTCTGAGGTTTACTTAGTTAGCCACAAATTTTCACCATAGTTATAATTCAAAAAGATGTGGTGATTGGTGGTGATCGGTCTGCCAAATCACTGGCTGTGCTTGAAATTTTTTGTTTATTCCCTGAAAATAAAAATATTATTATGGATTATAATAACTATAATTGCATTAGATATTTTTTTAACAAAGTCATTTTCACTTTTGTACTTCAACTATACAAATGTTTCAAACAACAACATTTGTTTGTTACCAAGAAATATCTATTTTATTTTAAAGTACGCTTACTTAAATTCGCGAATTATATATATTTTGATTCAAACAAATTTTTATACAATCCGAATCATATTCAACTGTATCTAATAATTATCTTCTTGAACTTATGCCATACTTCTTTACATTAAGGAACTCACCAATCATATCTAATACTTGTTTTTTACAATCAATAATAAATCCTTGCATAAATCTATTTCGATCAACAAATATTTAACAGTTTAAAAAAAATATATTTTTTTACCTTAAGCATTGCTTTTCAAAACAAAACATTTCTTCACACTAAAGAGATATTTCTCCAGCCATATTCTGATCTACAATTTATTTGAATCAAAGAAATTTTCTTTGATTCAAATGAGTTTTTTTTCAGTGTAGTAATATTATTAATTTTGGCCTTTATCCTAATATTTAGAAAAAACTGATATTCTTTAAAAATTGTAATGATACCGAAATTTCAGATAATTCATAGTACGTGCTTACATCTTCTCTAAATAAAGCTAAATTATTCCTTTCCAAACGAAAAAAAATGTCTTCAATTAATTTTCCTTTTCACTACAACAAATGATTTTAAATACTGTTTTTTTCTTCGTTAAGTCAATTTCTCTACTGTAATTCCATGCAGCTAAATGTCGTCACTCGAGTCTGAGTATAATTAACGGATTAGCGTTAGATTTTTGCACGGAAAGAAAGGAATAATTGAAGTAGTTTCACTGTTGATACTTCTCTCGCAGTAATTTACGAAGTTAGCTACGTTAATTGTAGAGCTATTTGCGTGTCATACTTTTTATTACGTATACTCTATGTATACCACAGAACAAAACGTCTTGCTTATTCATTATATTTAAAAACTATCATTATAGGCGACTTTAGAAACGAATGCGTTCTCAAATATTAATAACATTCTAGTTAATATTAGAAGTTCTTGATGGATGCGAAAAAAATTAATGAAATTGCTTTTAATGACAAAATTCCGATAGTATGCAGGCCTTATAAACAAAACAGTTTTGGTTAGGGGACATATGAAGAAAAGGGGCGGGGCACTAGCTTTATGTCACTTGATATGTGCGCTAGGGTGGCCCTTATTTTTCACTTTGAGAATTTCTCCTCTAAATCCAAGCCAATCTGTTAATATTGCCTCAAAGACCATGAAGTTTCCCATTGATTTATTTTTGTGTCTAAATCTTACCTCGTTTGATCCCGGTTTTTTTTGTCATCAGCTACGGACTAAGTCAAGTGCCCGATGAGCTGAAGATGTTATGAATCTAATACGATGTTTGAAATCTCTTGCGAAGGTGTTGTCGTAGTCACAAAATTAGGTGTATGGTGTAATTTGGAGTTCGTCCTTTAGCGCTGTTGGCCTTTCGCAGCGGCCGAGAGCGTTGAGGTGACATAATCCCCCCTGAATGCTTTTTTAGAGCTACCATCTGTTACACTATAGGGTTTCAGTCGCCTACTTCTCGATGGTCTAGGAAGTTTCATATAATGCGACAGTTGTTCAATAAAACCGCTTTTTGAGTTGATGCCAGTGCCCTATTGACTTCTAGATGTTCGAGACGTTCAGTGTATCTTGCATGCAAATCGCCTGTAGCCGAAGTCACAATAGTATGAATATATGCATGTTTCACATTCCTCCACATTGTCTTTACTTCATGCATTAGCTTGCTATACTTTTGGATTTTGGTTGTATAGGTTGCCTGCAAGTTCCGGATAAGCGTACAAGCAATGTCGATGATATAGACTCCTCCACCTTCTTTCTTACGCATCTCAATGTCGCACAGGGGTTAAAAATGGATTTTTGCGGACAAATTCAGCTGCAGGTAGCAATTCTCAAATTGGAAAAAATCAAGGTATTATTTCTTTAATGGATTAAAAACACTGAAAATGAACTTAAAAACGTTAAAAAATAATCCAAAAGCATTTACCTAAGGTGAGTGATCTACTATATTTATGAACAAAATAGTCATAATAAATAACTTTCTTAAGCAAATACCAAGATTCAATTATTTTTCAGAGTTAGTTGTTTTTTAAGATGACAATCAAACGTAGTTTGAAGCGTCATGATATTCAATCCTGAATTAGTATAAACAGTTAATATCTATAATTTGCACGGAAAAATTTCGTGAACAAACATCAGCATCATCATTTTTGGCCGCGAAAACATCACTATTATTAATAATATAATATAATTTACGATTAGAAAAGACAGGAATGACAATTTGTACTTTTACTTTTAATTATTATTGTTAAATACAAAGCACATTAATAATAACCATTAATATACAGTCTTGCAAGAAAAAAATATTTTCTTGACAATATTTTTTTAATAAACGCAATGAAAAATCGACAACCTTACGTTTATTCGGTATTTCATCCTGAGTAATTTGAACCACAAAAAAAAGTAAATCAGTTGAAACTGCGACCAGCAGCTCGATTTGTCCGCGAAAATCCATTCCTGAACCACTGTGTGTCGGGTGAAATAGCTCCGATATAATGATCCGTCTATAAAGTGACATCCTGGTATAAAATGTGGTCCTCATTTTCCAAAATGGGCACTGTAACCAATCTATAGAAAGGCATTTTTTTGTCAAGACTCCACGGATTAAGGCAAGTCGTTCATGTTAAATGCCCGCTACATCATTAGGTCTGCGCGTGTACTCTCTTTGAACCATTACGGGACAACTATCAATAATGAGCTTAATGAATTTAGTTTCAGGTGCTGACAACCATGCCCTGAATCGCTGTCACGAATCTCTACATTTCCGGAAACAGGAAGTTCTTTTTCAATCAAATATTAAATGCCTCCCAAACCACTTCGTGTCGATCTAACGTTTCGGGATGCTCGCCGTGGATAGCTTCTTGTCTCCATTGCGTTTCTAATTCCTCTATGGTTTCTGCCCTGATATTCGGGGCTATCAAAGACGATAAATTTGAGGATGTGTAATCAAGATCTACTTCACAGATGGTATTGTGAAGGGCAACATCTCGCTTACTGTTAAAGTAATCTCGCAACTACATAACTTGTGAATAACTTGTAATATATACAGTTGCTTGACATCTAGAACGCCTTTACCCCATCTATATCGTAGTAGAACTAACCTTCCATCGCCAAATTACTGTGTTACATTCGATGCTTGGTCGTTTCATCGCGGATGGTTCTATTTATCCTTTCAAGGTCGGTCTTTGACCATTTGATGAACCCAAAAGCGAATGTGAAGACAAGGATGACATAGGTGTTAACAGCCCTGATTTTGTTGGACCAATTGAGAAAACTCTTCCGAACCCATCTGGGTCTTGCAGTGAAGATAGTCATTAGTTTTTCATAACAATTGTATGCTAAGTACTTTTAGACTCAAGAATACCCAGACATTTTTATGACTCATCCTCAGCCATTGCCTCGATGTGATCCTGATTATCGTCCTATAATTCTGCGGTCCCTATTTCTCCCCTGATTAAATGCACTGTTCTGCATTTATCTAGTCAAAACTCTATCTGGATGTCATTGGAAAACTGTTTTGTAACATGGATCACTTGCTTCAGTCTCTGGATTGAACCAGCGTATAGCTTCATGTCATCCATGTACAGAGAATGAGTCAGTTGATGACCATCCTCGTTATTATGCACTCTGAACCCATGAGACATTCTATGTGGAGTTTTGCTCAGCGGATGCATTGCTAAATAGAACCATAATACACTAAAGTAGTCACCTTAAAAGATTTCAAGGATTCTTGATCCCCAAAGCTTCATCGCATGACGTATGTAAGAGGTCGACGATACGTGGGCATACCTTGTAAATTTAAAAACTTCAAACAAATATTCAAGTGCTACCCAAGAGAATGCTTGCTTGTAGTCAATATAAGCCATGTGCAAGTTTCTTTGATATTTTCTAGCTTGCGTCAAGGTCAATGGTGACTAGATCCTCACTAACCCGCGAATTTTTTCAACATCTTTTTTGTTTTTCTGTTAGTATGTTATTCTCGTTGCAATGCAAGTAAACCTTATCTTCAATTCCAGCTGTAAGATACTTATAAATCATTAAGAGATAGGCTATTGGTCAAAATTCAGATGGATTTGGAGCATCTTGTTTTTTTAGGCAACATATACGTGGTACCTTCGAGCATAAATCTTGGCATCAGGTGTGGATGTTCGATGTTCTTTTGAAAACACATTGCCAACGCAGGGTGTACACTCTTTAGATACCTATACCATAAGTCGTGCACCATGTCAGCAACCGAGGTTTTCCAGTTTTATTTGCCCTTTTCAAAACAGCTAAAACGTCTAAGTCTATGATATTAGTAGGCTCACTTACAAGATTATTGCTGGCCCTATGTTTCTCTAATTAGAACGACGCAGCGCCTAAGTTGCTTCTGTTTGTTTTTCTCCAACACCCGACCAGAAGTCAGCCATATACTCGTATTCTGAATGAAGAATTTCGGTGTCTTGTTGGATATTTTGCTATTCTTTTAGTTCACGGTAGAACCTCCTTTCATCTAGCTGTATGGTTCCATTTTAATGCCTTCTTGCACTATTCTTATTGCACCAATGCAGTCAATATCTCGATGTTCCGTGGTTACATGAATTTTAGAACTATAAACATGGTGAATTAGCTTCCTGACTCTACTTGCTTTCTTATATTGTATCAATCGACTCAATTTGCGCCTTACTTTCCTGAAATCCACATCCAACCTGATTTTTCATGGTGGACCCCGTTCCCTTCTTCCTTATCCACACCTTCTAGATGGAGCTCAACAATAGGAGGCTC
Source organism: Melikaiella ostensackeni (assembly GCA_032362435.1). Taxonomy (NCBI): domain Eukaryota; kingdom Metazoa; phylum Arthropoda; class Insecta; order Hymenoptera; family Cynipidae; genus Melikaiella; species Melikaiella ostensackeni. Next base: position 4,265 of record JAUMHM010087409.1, on the reverse strand, counting down.
TTGCTATCATTTCGATGGTAGCTATCTTAACCGCCGAAAGTATTTTGTTGACAGATATTAGGAGTTTTTGATCTGCTTGATTCTGTTTCTGAATTCTTGTTGCTAGATACGGGTATTTAACTAGGGAACATATGATGATGTTCTCTCCTCGCACTTTGCTCATTATTCTCTGCCAAAAAATCAAGGCGCGTAACATCTCTCTTCATATGGCATGTCTATGCTAATTGTCTTCTTGGTTGCTGAATCTCTGCTACTCCTTTTGGTTACATCAGGCTAACTGCTTCTGAAGGATATGATGTTACTGTATCGTCATGAGGTTGCACAGAGACATCAACAGCACGATGATGTTGTATCGCTGCACCGGTAAATGCTTTATCTTGAAGTGCAGCTTCCTCTCACTGATGTTCATTATCGATGTTTTTCCCCGCTATCTCAGCCTGTCTTTTAATGCCCATTGCTCGGTCTTCTGAGATGACTAGATTATTCCTGATGGCCTTATCCTCAGCGATAAGGTCGCTTACTGCAATTTTCTGTATATGAGGATGCTTTGCAGCAATCTTCGTCCTAAAATTGTATCACTTTTTGCGCCCAGTTTCAAACTTTGGGCTTTCCTAATGGAGATGCACCAATTCTACTTACATTGTTGTATTCCAATTGTTGCTATCCCACGGTTTTTCTGTTGAGGTGGTTGGATCAAAATCGTTGACGCTAGTCAATGCGTCCACAGCAGGCACAGTTGATGTTCCACTGTTAACTGTTTGTCGCATATGTTTCTGCTGGCCAGCTTTCTGATTGTTGAGATCTGCCTGGCCATCTTGTAGCTCACTATTACCACCGCCCCGCATGATGCGGCTCCAGCGGTGATTCCAGGGGTGCCCCGACGATCCTCGCGGAGCGACCATAGTTCAATAATATATTGCATAGAAATTTGAACAGATCACCCCCGACTCATACACGACACTTTTTAAAAAAATTTCTTATGATTTGGGTACTTTGCGTGACTGCGGGTCAATTCCACAATCTCGCCTTTCGAATTTGGATAAAACGGCCGCAAACGCACAAAACCAATAATCCAAGCAACACATCTGACCGCCAACTGGCAGTTGACATACTATACTGTTAACACACGAAATTCAAGTTAAGCTTTAGCAGTTTCTACAACATCTGCGGGCGCTAGCACTTTCGACTATACTATCCCTACTACAGATATCGATCTTCAAAAATAGATGGCTTTCAACAACATAATATTCACACACTAAGATAATTATAAGTCATATTCTTTCGCTGACGTTATTTTCCTACTCCCTAGGGAATTGAACGTACATTCTACTCATACCGCTTGAGAATCAAGTTGCTGGTCCCGCTCTAAAGGCACGAAAATGGGCCAAAATCATGGGGATGTTTCAAAAAAATATTTCTTGAACTCTTCATTTCTTGTATGGGTTTTTTTCGTTCCTCTTAGTCCTTTTCTCTTCGTTCTCTGCCTATCTAGCGTGGGAAATGCTATTAGTGGCAATGCTACCGCCAACATAGCCAACAAATTCTTGAGAGGAAAGCTTGACTTGAGGAAAGCTTGAGTGAGTATACTTACCATCTAAATCATTATCATTTCTTCCATTTTTCAAGTAATTTTTTTTCAGTTTTTGTGAGTTTTTTCGTAAATTTACAATAATAGCATGCTGGGGAATCAAAAATTGTACTCCGTTATTTGAAGTTTCTTGTAAATTTGGTTATATTAAAGAACAAATACTGGAAAAGTCACTTTTTGCAAGAAAAATTTATTATCTGAAAAAGTTTTCAACGCACTTTTATGAACCTTAGCATATAAAGGTTATCTGTTATCTGTTATCAGACTTGAGAAATTCAAAATAGTAGATCCAATATGGTGATCGAAAATGCAAAATGTTACTTGATTGGGATGATATTTGATACTTGGGAGTTTTTGGGGTCACAGATTTGGAATCCGAGCTCAAAATTCAGAAATTAAAAATGGCGGTTCCAATTTGGCGGACGTAAATGCACAATGTTACTTGATTAGGATGATATTTGGTACTGGGGGTTTTCTGGGGTCACTGATTACGAATCCGAGCTCAAAATTCAGAAATTGAAAATGGCGAATCCAATATGGTGGATAAAAATGCAAAATGTTAATTGATTGTGATAATATTTGGTATTCGGGTGTTTTTCGAATCGCTGATTACGAATCCTAGCTCAAAATTCAGAAATTCAAAACGTGGATCTAATATGGTGGACGAAAGTGCAAAACGTTACTTGATTGGGATGATATTTGGTACTCCGGGCTTCATGGGGCCGCTTATTACGAATCCGAGCTCGAAATTCGAAAAAATTCAAAATAGCGCATCCAATACGGTGGACGGAAATGCAAAATATTACTTGATTGGGATAATGTTTGGTACTCGGGAGATTTCGTGCTTGCTGATTACTGATTCGTTGTAAGATTTTCATAAATCAGCTCCAAAAAGCTGGATTTAGTGTTGCAGTTAACGAAGCGGAGGTTATTTAGTCTTCGGAATTTTGTTTATGATACATAGGAGATCAAGTTTTTCATGAAATATATCGCACTCAGTTGACTCCCGAGACGCGAACGACGACGTGACAGTCGTTGTCTCCAGCAAGCACAAAATCACCGAGTACCAAATAGTATCCCAATTAAGAAACATTTAGCATTTCCGCACGCCATATTGAATCCGCCATTTTGAATTCTAAAATTTTGAGCTCGAATTCGTAATCAGCGACCACAAAAACCCTCCAGTACCAAATATCATCCCAAACATGTAACATTTTTCATTTTCGTCCGGAACGCTCATGTCTATAATTTTCACATAATGAGCACGTTTATCCAACCAGAGGACATCTGGACGATTGTGTCTGACTAGGTGGTCAGTCAGAATAGTCCTGTCCGTGTAAAAGAGATGGTGTTCATTCTCTGATACTGTAACTGGGCTATATTTATAGTAAGGCTCAAATCTCTCTAGTAAGCCATTGTTCAGGGCAATTTGTTGGTGAATGATACCAGCAGCATCATTATGCCTGCGCGTGTATTCTTGCGAAGCAAGCATCGTACAGCTGTCAATGATGTGTTCGATGTTTTCATTGGGATCTCCACACAGGCGGCATGTGTCAACTACTGCAGCCATACTGAGGACATGTTTTTGGTAATACCTCGTCTTGATTACCCTGTCCTAGATAGCAATGAAAAATCCTTCCGTCTCCGGTTTTAGTTCTCCCTGCCTTAACCAGAGGTTTGAAGCATCACTATCCACGCAGGGAAGATCTAATGTTTGGGAATGTTGTTTGTGCAAATGTTTACCCCGCCATTGAGCAGCTAGTTGCTCGGCGTTGAGGTGACCAATTTCTGGAAATCAACAGTTTCAAGTTTTAAGGGGGTATACAGGTCAACTCTACAGATGTAGTCGTAGACCAAGATGTTAGTCCTGTTCTGAAAATATTCGCACAATTGTGCAACCTGAAAATCACACAATTGACGAACATCCAAAACTTCTCTGCCCCCAAGCTTGCGTGGGAGAATTATTCTTTCTACAGCTGTCCTCTCATGGTGCATTCGGTGCTCAGACATTCTCTCTCGTGGTCGTCCAGCATCTGTGGAATATTTACCTCTCCACGGGACGAATGCAGGTTTCTGCATTTGTCCAAGCTCAGAGACATCCTGATGTCATTGGTAAATTGCAGCAGGATGTTGAATAGGCTGTTCAGTTTCGACTCTGAGCTTGGATAAACCTTTGGGTCGTCCATGTACAGGAGGTGAGTGAGTTGAGAAACAGCCACTCCCGCCTCAATTTTGAACCCATAGGACGAGTTGTTGAGCGTCCAACTTAGCGGGTTCAATGCTAAACAGAACCATAGTGTGCCAAATGAATCGCGTTGGAAGATTCCTCGTTTAATGGGCAAGGATCGGGTAACCCTCATCACCCCATGATCAAAACATCTAATCCTTGTGCACCATGTGTGCATAGCGTGATCCAAGAATTAAATGACACGTGAACAGATCTTATATGTATTAAGGACATCAAGCAAATAATCGTGGGGCATTGAGGGAAACGCCTGTTGGTAGTCAATGTAGGCCATGTGCAAATTACGTTGATGGTGTTTCGCATGCAACACAACCACACTGTCAATCGTGACTTGATCCTTGCAACCACGGGAACGTCGACAGCAACCTTTTTGTTCTTCGGAGAGGACGTTGTTCTCCTCACAGTATTTATAGACGAAGTCAGAAATGATGG
>JAUMHM010087408.1:0-10372 GCA_032362435.1 Melikaiella ostensackeni | reverse complement strand
ATAATAAGAAGGCGAAGCGATTAAAGGTTAAGTTAAGTATGAGGCATAGTGGTTAAGTGAAACTGTAAATGATGTAAGGGGAACGGAGCCCTCAAACCCGTAAAAGGGAGAGTAATAAAATACATACATAAATTATTCATAATTAAACCTTCAGAAAGTAAGCAATTTCAAAGCTCAAAATGATATAATGTCAAATTAATCGTAAAAGAAATGATTGACAAAAAAAGGAATAAATTCAAAATCCAATACATTCGAAATTGAATAATTTCAGATTGAACCTTTATCAATTACATAAATTTAACGAACTGTCTACTATTACGGAAGTTTCCGTTAGACTACCCCATTTCCAGCTCGTCCAGGGCTATACTTGACCGCTTAGTCTTATGGAAAATTCTGTAATACTAGACAGTGCCTAATTTTAATGTAATACTCAATAATAACAGTGTCTGAAATTAAGGACTTTCAGTATTGTATAATTTCTAAGTCGAAGTCTCGAAGGTCTTCAAAATTGGACAATCGGAAAATGGGCCCGTATATCGATTCTACACATGTATACTGTACACAGGAAAACTCTGAACGTATTTACTATTTATTTTAATTCAAAATTTTCACAATTAAATCGTAAACCGCAAAACAGTACAAAATGAAATTTTGTACCAGGAACATTTACACAATATGCATAGTTAAACTTTATACCGTAAAATTATACGCAAATAGTGAAGTAAAATTTTTTAGGCTAAAATTAACTCGACACGATCAAATTCTACACGAGAATACTCTACACAAGCCAATTTAATCATTTTTTATCATTTTAATTTTAAAAACTCTACAGAAATAAATTCTATACGTGAATATTCTAAACATAACAATATGCCAAACAATTGAAAATTAACATTTCAAAAATGACCTTTTATACGTAATTTATGGCGGCTCTTGTAGGAACTTGTTATGTTAGATAATTTGAAATTAAAAGTCTTTGAAATTAAAAGTGTTTGAAATTGATGAATATCGAATACACTCAACTCTCGATTAAAGGCACCTCGGCTTATATCCTTATTAGAATGTCTGCGAGCTCGCACTCGTCGGCGAGGGGTCGAAGACGGCGAGAGAGAGGATTCCCGTCTTTCAGTCAATTCAATTTCAAGACATTGTACTAGTTGCAGACTAATTTCCGGACTAATTCTTGTACCGTTATTAACCAACTCAAATACTCATTAATATTCTAAAAGTATATTATTTTATTATTTATCAATGGGATTATCTTTTCATACTCCATATTGAAGCTACTTTTGTTTCTACACGTGTATTCAAAAGTGGAACAATTCGTAAATTAAAATAAAATACTATATTATATAATTTAAGTACAACCAATTTCAAATTCAAAGCATTCTAAATCGAATAATTTCAATTTCCAAGCCTTCAAAATTAAAAAGTATCTCCAGTAGTTCAAATTAAAATATTCAAAATTGTATGATTTAAAATTCAAAGTGCTTGGGACTGAACAATATTAAATTGAGACGTTTGAATTTTTTTATTTAAAGGTTTTAAAAATTCACAATTTAAAATTGGGCTGTTCAAAAAATGACATTCAAAACTCAGCTTGAAAAATTGCTCGATTTCAAAAGAAACGCTTAAGAGTGTATTTAAATTAGATACGTTAAAATTAAAAAAGTTCAAATTATTCACATACAAAATTGAACAATTTCAAATGTATGGCACTTAAAATAAGGAAATTTCGGTATATAAAGTAGTGAAAAGAGTATACTGTGCGACAAGTGCGCGAAGTAGGTGATGCAAGACTAGTGTGAAGTTCACTCGAGTCGAGAATTACATATGCGCACTTGTCACACATACTATTTTTTGAAACAACTGAGTGCGAAGTATTCCAAGAACTGGCCGATTTTATTCGCACACGGTTAGGTGTGCACGGATAAATTCTGCCATAATATTTGAGAATCGGGCACTTCGCGCACGCTACACAGGCACGAGAAATCAAACTTCGCACGCAGTTGTTTCGAATGTAACAATTTGATACTGATATGTATTTTAAATATGTAACTACTTTATTCATTTCAGTTTTTGCAATTAATAAGTAAATAAGAAACTAACCGTTTTAGAACTTGCCATATCAACATTAAAACTTTAAAAGAGGTGCTAATAAAAAAATTCCATGACTTTTCCGCAAATTATTAAAGTTTTGAAGGTTCTGTATAGAGCATAAAATCCTCTGGATTTGCAAATTGTATTTTTACAAATGAAATGAACTTGCAAGTTGAAACATGGACTTGAAAAATTTCTAAGTCCATTTTTTAGTTTTCGTTGAAGTGATAAGGCGTACAAAATTTAATAAAACAGTATTGTCTATTTATAGTATTTTTCTAAATTGAATTGTTAGCAAATTCGAAAAATTTTCTGTTCCATTATTTTTCTTTAACTTCATTTCTTTCAAAACTCAAACCATTTCCATTTGAATTCTCATTATAATTGGGATGGATTTCTAATTTAAACTATTTTCAAGACAGAATACTTTTAAACACTTACATTAGATAATATAGTACGTATAAAAGAAACTTATAATGCCTATTTTTATATGTAATTATAACAATGTTTTTTAGATAAAATATAGAATCGAAAAGTACGTCGTTCATTTGAACATTCAGAACTTCAGGTACATTATGATTTTGATCACATCAAACTTAAAATTTAAATTTGAGACTGAAATAATTATTCATTTCTTTATATTTGTTGAAAAATGTTTCAGAACCTTCTTGGATTCAGGCAATTACAAACTCTTCATTATCAAACAGTATTAACTTGAAATTGTCTGATTATAAGGCTTCAATGAGAAATGATTCAATTTATAATGAATTCAATTAAAATGGTACAGTCTTTTACGTTTTAATTTTCAATACTTTGAAAGTTGCAATGCTATTATTTGAATGGTCTGAGAATGATCAATAATTTTAAATTATTTATTACTACTTTATTTATTTATTATTACCTTTATCGTGAAAACATTGCGTCTCATTTCAATCATGTTTAATTCTAAAATGATTTCAGCGAAAAGTGATCACATTCTAATTCTTTTGACAAGGATAGAAATTGAAGTCAAGTCACTATTGTTCAATGTCACAAAGCGTTCGTGAAGTGTTAATTTTTTACGTTTTAATCCACAACAATTCCGTTGAACCAAAAGTGCATTCAGTGATATGTTGAACAATTATACAGCAGACGAAAATCGACAAAAACGGCATTGTTTAGGTATTCTAAATATTTTAAATTCGACGATATTTGTACTCATTTTAATTATTTAATTTGAAGCCTCTTACTGGGATGTTTTGTAAATATATATTATGTAGGTTCTTCAGTTTTAGATTGAAGATAGTGGGTTTCATAAACTAATTAAGAATTGTAACATTTTTAAATGAAAGTCTTAACATTGAAATGTTGCGAATTAAATAATTTTAGGTCAAAATATTCGACATTTGACCATTTTAAATTAAAAGCTTTTGGGTTGAACAAAATTGGAGTGAATATGTCTAGGTGACTAAGAACCCGAACTAATTTTGGAAACTGAAACCAACTCTAGGGCTAAATGTCGCTGTTCTTTATAGAAATAATTTACAAATCGAATAGCTTGAAATTTAAACTTCATAATTAGATACTTTCAAATTCGAACATTTAAAATTATACAATTGCTTGACATATGTAAATATCTTATTGTTTGTAAGAGAGCAATTTTTGAATCAAGTTTTACAAAAACTATACTAAATTTAATTAATATTGAAAAATATTTAAATGTTTAACTTTGAATTTTTAAATGTTGTTTTTTTTGAACTTTCAAAATAAGAAACTGGGAGAAAAAAGAAAACGCTCACACCGAGTCAATGAGTGTACAGTTGGGTGGCCCTTATTCATACGTAGCGGAAAAAAAATATCAGAATTTTTTTGCTCTCACCCCCAGTTTTGTTCGAATACCTAAAAAAATGTTCTCTAAATTTTAGCCAAATCGGTTAATATTGACCCGTGCCTCAAACACCATAAAATTTAACACATGTTTCTTATGGAGAAAAAGCAGTTTTTTGAGAGAAAATTCAGTGGCCCTTGTTTTTTACTTTTAGAATTTCTTTACTCTCAACCCCCAGTTTTGTTCGAATACTTAAAAAAATTATCTCCAAATTTTAGCCAAATCGGTTACTATTGACCCGTGCCTCAAACACCATAAAATTTAACACATGTTTCTTATGGGGAAAAAGCAGTTTTTTGTTAATCTAAGATTTCAAAGCCATAAAATCGTGCAATTTATTCCGCCTTGCAAGATGTTGTTCAGAATTCATCAAAGAATAAATATCAGTCATAAATATTAAAGTTGAGTTATTTTATGGTACCTACTCTTGTGGGTCCCCAAGGATTACTTCATAAACGTCAAACACGAATTTGATCTAATATTGAGGTTTATTAACGCTTTTTGAACATTTTTTTTCCGTGAATCATCACAAGTCAGTAATCTGACAATAACCATGAATTTTTAAAGCAATTTCAAATTGTTTAAACAATTTTTATTTGTTTAAACATCTGATTTATTCAAATGAGCCGAGAGTGAATGGATTTTCTAGACAAATATCAATTTTTGTGAGTACTTATTTGTTTTTAATACTAATCTTAATTGTTTTAAGAAACCTAAATTGTTCAAACAAACTTAAATTGTTTAAACAATTTCATATTTTCTAAATATTTAATTTTCGCCTTTTTTCTGCAGATGTGAATAATTGTAGATACTAATTTGTTTCTGAACAATACTCTAGAATGTTTAAACAAATTTAAATTGTTTAAACAATTATTATTTGTTTGAACATCTGATTTATTCATACGAGTCGAGAATGTTATGGATTTTCCAGACAAATTTCAATTTTTGTGGGTACTTTTTTGTTTTTAATACTACTCTTAATTGTTTGAAGAAACTTAAATTGTTTAAACAATTTCATATTTTCTAAATATTTAATTTTCGCCATTTTTTTGCAGATGTGAATATTTGTAGGTACTAATTTATTTTTGAACGATACTCTAGAATGTTTAAACAAATTGAAATTTGTTTAAATGTTTAAAATTTGCTTAAATAATTTTTGATTTTTCCAATCTTTGATTTTAACCACTTTTCGACAGATTTGAATATTCATAAGTACAATTTTGTTTCATCAAAATACTCTCAAATGTTGTTAAAAAATTAACATTTTACAACAATTTATTTTCTTAACAGTTTTTTTTATTTATTTTATTGATTTTAGGTGTTCTTGATCCTTACGTACCTCCAGTTTTCTTAGGGTAGGTAGAAATTGAGCATTAATGTTTATTTCTTTATCGACAATGTTTTCTTCTTAGCATCCGGAAGTCGACGGCGATAGTCCTGCACAACTTGCAACAAATACTGCTTCTGTTCTTCGTCCTTTGTTATTACTGGATTGTAATCGGTCATTAATTTGATTGCTCTTTCTACAATATCATTCACGACTTTCAGATTTTTTAGTATTTGGAGTCCATTTCGGTAGTCTTTGTTGGTTTCCCATTCTTCTGGCGCCATTTCGCGAAAAGACATTGATATTCCGAAACGATTGAAGAATTGTCTTGACTTGATTGTGATGAAGTCCTCAATCCCTTTCTCAGCTAACTTTGGAACATCGTTCAAGTAAATAATCAGTCGTTTCGCGGCATCAGCAGGTGAGTCCGAAGAATCAAGAGCTTTGATCATTCTCTTTTTCGATGCCAGGGGTACTTTCGGATCGAAGAATGACAATGCTGCTGTTTCTGGTGTCAAATACCTTAAATGACCACAAAACTTTTTCAATGGTGCGTGGGAAATATCAGAATCGATTTTCTCATAGGCGTAAATATTTTGAAAAAATTGAAGATCTTGATACGGAGCTTGCACAGCAACTGGCGCACTAGACCAAGCTTTAATGTATAATCTCATGATAATAATACAAACGTCTCGGCATGTGTTTCTTTCAAATGTTCTCATCTGAAACTGATGTTGGAAAAGGAATATCTCAATACAATAAATGGCTTTAGTCATCCACCTCGCATGATGTAGAGCTCCAGGACGTCGAAAATTCACTCCACGTGATGGAGTGCCACCAAGAAAAATCACAGTTATCTCCAGCAATTCCCTATACTCTTCCCTACATTGAACAGTTTTCAAGCACTTCAGTGCAAAATCCTTGATGCTTCCTGAAACATCTTCCAATACTTCTCTAACCGTTTCATCGTTTATTCCAGGCTGATAATTTGAAACATTGATTGTGTGCCATGGATTTGGAAAAAATTTGAATATTGGCACCGTGGGTCCTGGTGTCATTCCAAACTTTGTTTCAAAAACGCATCTTAATATAACGCATCACTATAACAGGCAGTCTCTCAATATTTTCTTTTCTCGTTAATTCGGGAAGCTATTTCCAATCCCAGTGTACCATACATGCTTCGAATTCAGAAGCTGAAAATTCGGTACGAATTTTTTATCAAGTACTTTTCACGCAGAAGCTGATAACTTCGCTGAATGAATGTTCGATTTATAATGAGATCATTGGTGTTATGACCTAATGATTTTGCAGCTGCTATTAAAATGTACACTGCATCTCTGTCACTTACACTATATTTCTCCAATTCAGAGGCCAATTTCTCAGTAATGAAAAATTCTCTTGCTCTCCTTTTTGGATTAGGTGGATCTTGGACTTTCCTGTGTAGTTTCTGATGATCCATTTCCTCCATTGCTTGCACTTGAGGAAGATAAAAGCTCAGCATGTTCATCTAAAGGTGAGATATTTAGAATAAATATATATATTTATTTCAGTTACAATGTATGTATTTAAAAACCTACAAGTATTTTAGAACAAGGATATTTCGCCTTGAAGAAACAAGAAAAGAAAGTTAATGATATGACATAAACGAAAATAATGAAAAGAAATTAAATCCCTTATTTATATGCTTTTAATCATTTTTAGTTTTTACCGATTTTTGCTATATCCTGAAGAGAACGTGCTTTCCTCAAATCTTCAGTTGCCAATCTTTCTTGCAGTTGATCTTCCTTTCTAGCCAATTCTGCGTCAATTCCACTTATGTTGCCTGGTCGGCTTTCTTGCCTCTGCAAAAGCAAAAATTTGTTGTCTTCCTCTATCGTAATTAATTCCAACGCACTTGCATGAGCAATATAAAAAAGCTCATCTAGACTCTCAGAAAACCAGTCTTCCTCTTGCTTCTGTGTTGCACTTTTCCTTGAAGAATTTTTGTTGAGGTTCCTCCATTCCTGATATAACAGTTCCAGTTTCGATACGCAGTGTTGTTTTTCCTTTGTCGGTATTCTTGCTTTTTGCCAAAAAGTAAGTGTTTCATCAATTACCAAGGATGCACTTTCCCGAATATTTTTTTTCATTTTACGAATATTGAAAAGCAAGACATTTAAAACTTGTTTGTTTTATGGCAGTTTTCTACCGGCAATTTTATGGATCGAATTTCCAATTAAATATACCTCTTCTCGAAGTTCCATTTTAAATGATATTAATAATTACGTTTCTTTCTTAATTATTTAAGTTCCTTAAATCACCTTATCACATCACAGTTACGTAACTAAATAACTATACTTACAAAGACCCGAAAGTCCAATTACTTAACACGTAACTGATAGATCTTTACGCGACGCAGGTTCGGATCGCATTGACTCTGCTATTGATTAAGTACAAGAAGTCTTAAACATTGTGTCCCTTTTAACTTTACCGGAAGGAAAATTTTGGGAAAAGTGGCAACTAAAATTCTGGTAACATTGCATCCAACCCAGGTCCAAAAAGCTCCACCAATTGGCTAAGTCTAATGTCCACTTCACCATTATTCAAGCACATCGGCTGGAACAGATTGCTTAAATGTTTAGAATTTGAAGGAAAGATTTATGAGGACAATCACAAGTATAATCCTCCTAAAGGAACCTGACTAAAACGCTACAGTCAAGAGTAAAGGGATACCGAATCACAATAATTTCAAAGCTTGGTGCGAGAAAACTAATTTGAAAGGATTCAAATCATGTTACATATGTCTTACGTATCAAATTTGAACAAAAGATGTTTTTAATTTCATGAAAAAATGAAAGGTTTGCTGGAAAACAAACACATAACTACGACTACAAATACTGACATATGTCGAAAAATGGTTAAAATCAAATATTTAAATAAATAAACATTGTTTAAACAATTTCAATTTGTTTAAACATTCTAGAGTATTGTTAAGAAACAAATTAGTACCTACAAATAATCGCATCTGCAGAAGAATGGCGAAAATTAAATATTTAGAAAATATGAAATTGTTTAAACAATTTAAGTTCTTTTAAACAATTAATAGTAGTATTAAAAACAAATTAGTGCTCACAAAAATTGACATTTGTCTAGAAAATGCATTACATTCTCGACTCATATGAATAAATCAGATGTTGAAACAAATAAAAATTCTTTAAACAATTTGAAATTGCTTTCAAAATTCATGGTTATTGTCAGATTACTGACTCGTGATGATTCATGGAAAAAAATTTCAAACAGCGTTAATAAACCTCAATATTAGATCAAATTCGTGTTTCGCGTTTATGAGGTATTCCTTAGGGGCCCATAAGAGTACCATAAAATAACTCAACTTTAAAATTTATATCTGATATTTATTCTTTGATGAATTCTGAACAACATATTGCAAGGCGGAATAATTTGCAAGATTATATGGCTTTGGAATCTTAGATTAACGAAAAATTGCTTTTTCCCCATAAGAAACATGTGTTAAACTTTATGGTGTTTGAGGCACGGGTTAATATTAACCGATTTAGCTAAAATTTGGAAATCATTTTTTTAGGTACTCGAACAAAACTGGGGGTTGAGAGAACTTAAATTCTAAAAGTGAAAAATAAGGGCCACCTTAGTGCACAATGGTGCAAGCAAAAGTCGAAAATAATAATCTGTTATTAAGTTAATAACAAAAGAGTAGTCATGCAACTAGATAACCAACAAAATCGGAATTTTTCAGGAAAGCGAAAAAACATTATGTAAAATCGAAATCACCATTTAAAGATAAAACGGAAGTCGACTTCTGAGCTGAAGTGTTTCTGAATTGAAGCTGAAAAAATACGATCAAAAAATTTATCCAGTTCTGAGAAATAGAATGTGGAAGTTGACAATCTCAAAGTGCCGGGAACCTAAAATTGGAACAGGCTCCATTGCGTATCGCGCTGAAAAGTGCAATTTGCAGTTTAAATAAAAAATAAAAACTTACTTATGAGATATTGAGTTGCTTAATTCGAAGAAAAGGAGTTTGATTATAAAAAGTTAACCAATTATAATCAAATCATTCAAGAATTTGTAGATTAACATTTCATGAGTTTTGAAAAATCGATTTTGGGTAGCCATTAAGAATCTAATTTTTAATTGAAGAAATGAAAACTTGCTCCCGAGATATGGGGAGGCTGAATAAGAATAAAAAAAATTTCAGCCAAAAAAATTATTCTGTTCCAGGAAAATAAAGATTTCGTGTGACTGTATCGCACTGTAACATACAATTTCTCTCTTATAGTTTATAATTGAAGAAAAATATGTTTTTTTTAAAAAAATAAATAAACGGTAATAATTTCAAGAAATATCCTTCCTGGTGGCAAGGCAAAAAGTTGAATGAAAAAAAGTTTATTGAAGTGGTTTTTTGTAAAAAATAGAGATTTAAGATTTTAGGTTAGAATCTAATTGGTTTTTTTGGTGCGGAAAAAAGTAAAATATGGTGTTATTTTAGGGCTATTTCTTCCGAAAAAGAAGTATTTTATTATTTTACTGTATCAAACAATTTTTAGGAAGAGGAATGTGGTAAGAAAAAGGTTACCAAGCAGAAAAATGAAATAAATTTTTCCATTCGGAATTATAATAATCGAATTGAACGTTGCAGAGGTTCAGGTCAGGCAATTAAAAAAAAGAAGAAGATGAGAAATAAGTACAGAGATTGCAAAATATTTCAAAGATTTCAAAGAAACGTTAGCTTGAAGTAAAATCTTACATAAATCAAAGAATTCACAAGAATTTCAAAGATTTCAAAGACTTCAAAGATTTCAAATATATCACAGAGATTTCAAAAGATTGCAAAATACTTTAAAGATTTCGAAGAAACGTTAACTTTAACTAAAATCTTACATAAATCAAAGAATTCTCAAAATTTAAAGATTTCACAAAGGTTTCAAATATTATTTGATCGTGACGCACGAAGCGCAGCTGGAGCGATGAGAGAGAGATGAGTGAATATGTTGTGGGCAAAGCCCGGAGTGCGGGCAAACCTAGGATGGACCGGTCATTCCGCAGATTGCCCGAGCGGTGTC
>JAUMHM010087407.1:0-10372 GCA_032362435.1 Melikaiella ostensackeni | reverse complement strand
AAATACTTTGAAATTCCGGTAAATCGCTTGAAATCCTACAAAATCCTCTAAAATACGTGGATAAACTTTGGAATCTTTTAAAATGTCTTACAATCTCCTAAAATCATCTCGTGAATTTATCGGCTTATGCTTTGAAAAGGATAAAATATTAGGAGCGAAATCTTGATTTAAAATGCCTTGAAGTCCTCTAAAATATTTGGAAATACTTTGAAATTCTTCCTAAGAAAAAGAATATAAATATTTTGAAAACCAAATGAATAACCCCGACATTGTGAAGTTTTAACAACATAATAATAGCCGGTGGCATCAAATAAATAGTTATACATGAATAATACAAGACTTCTGGTCCTCTAAGGCAGGCCTGTCCAGAGAGGAGAAATTTACTCGAAAGCTACATGTTATACTTCCACCACTACTTTTCTCTGCTCACTCGAGAGAGCTCGCGTAGTGGTTACTCTCGTAAAGTAGAATGGATGTGAAGAGTGGAGGTGGAAAATTCACATCTGCGATTTGAGCATTTTCGAGGAAAGTTCCTGTAATTTCTCCTCTCTGGACAGACCTAATCTAAAGAAGCAATGTGCAAAAGATCATACGTGTCGTTTAAGGTTTATTCTTGAAAATCTCTTATAGAAAAATTTTAAGGTTCTGGAGAAATGCCCATATATATTTATGAAATTTTTCTCGAAAATGATGAGGACAATTATCAAAAATATTTACAAAAATTAAAAAATTACCGTCGGCGCACACTGGTCAAAGTCAGGAATTCACTGCTCAAAAAAGTCTACAGCCCTCAGTTTTCATCCGATTCACAACTTTTGTCAAATTACAGTTAAATGAATTTTTGAGAGACCTCTGAGATGCGATTTTCAAATTTGGCTTTGTTTATACTTATTTAGTTAACGCAAAATGTGGTAAAAAGGTCAATTTTGCAGTTTTCGTTTTTTTCTCTTCGGGAACGATTGTCAGATATCACAAAACATCTCAAATTGACGCAGGAGCACTCCCAGGATACGAATAATTTGCATAATGATCAATTTTTTTGTTATAAATAAATTAAGTCAAGAAATAAATAACGGAGTGCTTTGATGGCCGAAATTTTTTTTTAGACTAAAATTGCTACATTTGATCCCTAGTGCAACACTTTATGGTGAACATGTATGAAATATAATAAATTATTATTGTTATAAACAATTGTCATAAAAAATTAATAGATTCTCAGTTTTCTGCAAATTTCACCCTTTTCAGTTTCATTGCCTGATATGCTCATAAAATTTGAAAATTCTAATTATCAAATGTCAAAATATGATAATAATTATTTTTATGAGCAAATTGGATAAACAAAAGCAAAATTATGTCATTTTGGCGCAGAATGTTTGGTTTATTCACGCGCGTCTCCCTCTAAATACGTTAACGGAAGGGCCCATCCACAGGAAATTGATAAATATTCACAATTGTCATTTTTCATAAACAAACTGAATAAACAAAAGTAAAATTTTAACATTTTCGCGAAGAATCTTTGGCCTTTTCACTCAAGTCTACCTCTAAATGCGTTAACGGAGAGGCCCAACTACAGGAAATTGATGAGTATCAACAATCGCCATTTTTTATAAACAAACTGGATAAACAAAAGCTGAATTTTGACATTTTCACGAAGAATCTTCGGCCTTTTCACTCGAGTCTGCCTCTAGATGCGTTAGCAGAGAGGCCCAGCTACAGAAAATTGATGAGTATTAAAAATGCCATTTTTAATAAACAAACTGGATAAACAAAAGCTACATTTTGTCATTTTCGCGCAGAATCTTTGGTTTTTCTACGTGAGTCTACCTATAAATGCGTTAACGGAGAGGTCCAACCACAGGAAATTAATGAGTATTGTCAGTTGTCATTTTTTAGAACAAACTGGATAAACAAAAGTAAAATTTTTGCATTCTCGCGAACAATCTTTGGCCTTTTCGCTCAAGTCTGCCTCCAAACGCGTTAACGGAGAGGCCCAACTACAGGAAATTGATGGGTATTGACAGTTGCCATTTTTTATAAACAAACTGGATAAACAAAAGTTACATTTTGAAATTTTTGCGCAGAATCTTTGGGTTTTTTAACGCGAGTGTGCCTCTAAATGCGTTAATGCAGAGGCCCAACTAAGGTGAATTGATGAGTATTTACAATTGTCATTTGTTATGAACAAACTAGGTAAACAAATGCAAAATTTTCTAATTTTCGCGCAGAATCTCTGGTTTTTTCACGCGAGTTGACCCATGAATGCGTTAACGGAGAGGCTCAACTACATAAAATTGATTATTATTAACAATTGCTATTTTTTATAAGCAAACTGGATAAGCAAAGCTACATTTTGATATTTTCGCGCAGAATCTTAGGGTTTTTCACTCAAGTATGCCTCTCAATGCGTTAACGGAGAAGCCCAACTACAGTTAATCGATGAGTATTAGCAACTGTCATTTTTTATAAACAAAATAAATAAAGAAAAACAAAATTTGTGCATTATCGCCAAGAATATTTGGCCTTTTCACTCAAATCTGCCTCTAAATGTGTCAACGGAGAGTCCCGACTATAGGAAATTGAACAGTATTGTCAATTGTTATTTTTCATAAACAAAATCAAAATTTTGAGATTTTCGCTAAGAATCTTTTGCCTTTTACTCAAGTCTGCCTTCACCCTTATACACAAATTTAACAAACAAAAACCCATTTTTTTAATTGGATAGTATTCCAAAAAGGTAGCTGAAGCTCGTGATAAAGATTTAAAACGCTTACATAAATTTAATATATCCAAAATTGATCGAAAATCCACGGAAGATGATCTAAGATACGAACTACAAGTCAGTTCCGATTCACTGATTGCATACAAGAGACCGAAATTAAGGAAATCTCTTACCAATATCAGGACATACTTCATGACTTTTTTGAAGAATTTTTTCACAAAATTTTGAAAAATGGTTATGAAACTTGTTGTTATTGAACTTGTTTATTAAACTTCTTTCTGCAAATAGAGAAGTTCAATTTAAGTTAAATTTTCGTAGGGATCCTACTTTATTGAGTCATTTCAAAGTGACGATGTTAAAAAAAAGCTTTTCCACCCTGAAAAGTTAATGCAATATTAAAAATGGGCTTTCGTTTATTATATTTGTTGATAAAAGTAAAGGATATAAATTCCAAACATGAAAATGTGCTATTTTATATAAAATTTATTTATAACAATAGCAATTGTTATCAATTCACAATGTTTTGTGGTTAAGCCTCTCCGTTAACGCATTTAGAGGCAGATTCGCGTGATGAATCCAAAGATTCTGCGCGAAAATGCCAAAATGTTTCTTTTATTTATCCAGTTTTCTTATAAAAATTACAATTATTAATACTCGTCAATTTCTATTAGTTTGGCCCCTCCGTTAATGCATTAAGAGGAAGACTCGTGTGAAAGAAAAGATTCTGCGTGCAATGTCAATATTTTGCTTTTGTTTAAGCAATTCGTTTATGAAAATAATTGTTATCATATTTTGACAACTGATAATGAAAATTTGCAACTTCTATGAGCATATCAAGCAATGAAACTCAAAAAGGGGGGAAATTTGCAGAAGACTGAGAATTTATTAATTTTTATGATAATTGGTTATAAAAATAATAACTGTATACATTTCATACACGTTTACTGTTCAGTGTTACGCTAGATATAACGTATAGCAATTTTAGTCCAGAACAGAAATTTTTCGTTCATTAAATCACTCTGTTGTTTATTTGTTGACTCGATTTGTTTATAACAATTAACTTGATTATCATGCAAATTATTTTTATCCAGGGACTGCCCCTGCATAGATTTAAGACGTTTTGTGATATTTGAAAATCGTTTCTGATGAGAAAAAAAAGCTGCAAAATGCCTTTCTTACCACGCTTCGCGTTAAATAAACTAATATGAACAAAGTCAAATTTAAAAATCGCGCCTCATAGAGCGCTTGAAAATTTATTTAGCTGTAATTAAAAAAAAAAAATTGTGAGTCGGATGAAAACTGAAGGCTGTAGACTTTTCTGAACAGTAAATTCCTCATTTTGACCACTGTGCGGCCTCGGGGCAACTGCAAGGAGCCCACAAGGGCCCTTCGAGGGCAACCATAAGGGCAATCGTGAGGAAAGCCCTTGTTGAATCCTTATGGATTAGCATGTCGTTTCCATGAGGGACCACGCCTGGATTGCCCTCATGGGCCCCCTACGGAGGTCCACTCCATTTTTCCACACGTAAAGCACTTACTTTCTTAAATTTTAAGTACTTATAGCTTATTTTGAGTTGGTTAAAAGTGCCGATTTTGAATATTACATTCAAATGAGTGGCCATTATGATGACGTCCGTTATACGGAGCGCACAAAAAAGTGAAGCATGCGGAGACAATTTATTATACTTTTTAAATTCAATGGCTCACAACAATAACATTTTATGTTAATATAACTCCAATTCTTTATTTTCTAATGTTATGAAAAAAATTTCACTCAAGCTTTCGAAAGATATGGAAAATTATCATTCCAGATTTCAAATGGTTGAAGATGTTGCCAATCCGCTCAAAAATAACCTTCTTCCATCATGCTTTTCAAATGTTTGACATTTTAAATGCCAATAAATGTTGACATTAAGCATAGATATAAAAAAATTGAATGCCACACGCGATTTTTTGAAAAATACTGAATAACGAATCATTGGTAAGGACTGTCCGTATAACTGACGTAACATCAATTATAAAAGATCCCATTCCTGAAAGTTTTTTTCTACTTTTATAAAATAAATTTGAAAAAAATATCTGAACCAAATATTTATGAACTTATTTCTTGTAAAGATAAATTCAGTTAAGCGTTCTCTACAAGATATGATAATTATTTTCCGTATTCATGACACATGCGAATTCTCTAGTAACATTTAACTAATTAAAACGCCCCCTGAAGAACAACTACTTTACATTCTGTTACATGTTACACATAAATTTTGATTTAAAATAAAAATGCTTCATTAAATATTCTCAGTTATTTCAAGTACGCCATCGCACGCGAGTCGGAAATTCGATTTCTGGTGTTGACTTTCAAGCAGCTCGCGAAAGTTTAATTATTAGTTTTTTCACGGAAATCGATACACGGAATGCTTGATACAATGAAAACAAATTCAATTATCTATATAAAATTGACTTTCCAAGGTTTCATAAAATTCAAGGTGAATAAATATTCATTTCAGAAGCTCTTGCAATAATTGAGATGAATAAAAAGCCCTCATCGAATAGTCGATTTCAAATGAGACAATATCAATGAATTGAGATTTCAATTTGAGATATTTGCGAAGCTACATATGGGTTATTTCAAATTAACTTCGGAATTCTTGTCCCCCGTTAACTTCGTAGCCCTGATAACTGAAATATAATATTTAAAAAAAAATTTAACGAAGTAAACGGTGCCTCAAACTATAAGAATCACGAAAAAAAGCAGACTGAAAGTAATTTTCATCAAGAATTATTTCATTTGAATATATCGTAGTTTACCTAGACATTCCATAGTTATATTTGATTTTTTTTTGCTTTATGACTTCAAAAACTATTTAAAACTTTCGAGAAATTGTTTTTAATCATTTAAATTCATAAAATAATTTTGCACAGATATATTTATCCTTGTCACCGAAATTCGCATCAGTTACGTCCACCACAGTTTCTTACGAATATTACCAGAATAAAACGCTAAATTATCTAATGTTTCAACCTATATTTTCTACAAGAAGTTCGGATGAACAATTCCCAAAGTTGTCGAACAATTTCAGAAGGAATCATCATTGAGAAATTCTTCAACAAGTACATAAACGTGAAAATTCAACTACACAAAAAATCCTGGAGGGTTACTTTCACCTTAAAGTTCGATCAAAGTGATTTGCAGCAGACTGATAGTCAGTTAATTAAAATGATCCAGATTTGGTATCAAAATTATAAATGACAAGTAAACATTGACATTTGATACATGTATTAAATGTCATATTTGTTCACTCATATTTTACCCAATTGGATCGAGTCTTATTTTCATTTTGAAAATGTAAGATTTTCACACTGGGTTTTCATCGTTACGATCATGAATCATCGAGCATCACGCCTCATCACATTGTTATCATTAACGCGTAATATCATCTTCGAATAATATTATCGTCAATCATAGATCATCATCATTATCAACACATGACATTATGAACACATGACATCATCTTCAGAAAATATCACCAGCAATCATAGATCATCAACTTAAAACACTATCTAGACATCTTCAAATAGAATTATCATAAATTACAAGTCAGCAGCATCATCATCAACACACAGTACCATATTCACATAATATCTTCGTCAATTACATCTCGCCATCATATTATCATTACCTTATAACACCATTTACATAACATCATCTTCTGCCAATATCATTATCGATCATACAAGGTGTGGCTATTGAATAACCGGACTATTTTTTTTTGCCGCCTGCTTGGGTCTTTGTCAACAAGCAGAATCTGGTATTATTCTGTGATCTTTTTCCCCCTACCCTCCAAATCTTAAGGTTGTATGACCCTCAGTACGACGATAACCTTTGTTCGAAGTTGACCGTCTATCTGAGCTCCGCCGGATATATGTTGAGTGTGAAAGCAGAACAGACCGTCAACGTGAAGTTTCTTGTGAAACTTGGAAAATTCGCTGAAGAAACGTATAATTTGTTGAAGAGAATTTATGGTGATGAGTGTCTTTCTCGTACTAAAGTTTTCAATTGGCTTAAAAAATTTAAGGAAAGGAGGGAAATGATTGAATACGATCCGCGTTCCGGCCGTCCTCGCACATTGAAAATCGACGGTAACATGAAAAAAGTGAGTAAAATTATTCGAACAAATCGATGCCCGAGCATTCGAGCAATTGCTGACTCAGTGGACATCGGCAAAGGAACTGTTAGACAAATTTTAAATGAAAATTTACACATGAAAAAAGTTTGTGTTAAAATAGTGCCGAACTTGCTCACTCCAGAGCAAGAGGAAACTCGAAGCAACGTTTGTGCTGACATTCTGGAGAAGACCAAAAATGATACAAAGTTTTTGGAAAATATTATGACATGTGACGAATCATGGTTTTATCAATATGACCCTGAAACTAAGCGCTAATCTATGCATTTGGTAAATAAATATTATTAAAGCATCAGTTCGGTTGTTTAATAGCCGCACCTCGTAGATCACCATCATTATATCCTTCCATCATGAACACACAACACCACCTTCAGATAATATCATCAATTATAGATCATCCACTTATAACACCATCCATACATCTTCAAGAAGTGTTGTTGTCCAGAGCAAGAGGAAACTCGAAGCAACGTTTATGCTGACATTCCGGAGAAGATCAAAAATGATACAAAGTTTTTGGAAAATATTATGACATGGGACGAATCATGGTTTTATCAATATGACCCTGAAACTAAGCGATAATCTATGCATTTGGTAGAAAAATATTATTAAAGCATCAGTTCGCTTGTTTAATAGCCGCACCTCGTAGATCACCATCATCATATTCTTCCATCATGAACACACAACACCACCTCCAGATAATATCATCAATTATAGATCATCCACTTATAACACCATCCATACATCTTCAAGAAGTGTTGTCATCAATCAATCCGATCCTTGCTTATGGGATTTTCCGATTGATTATTGTAGTCTATAATCCTATGGACATTTCAAGATCAAAAACTAAAAAATCCATCAGGCCCTTTTCGAAAAAGTTTGACCTTATAGCATCTTATAGCACCTCATGGCTCCTTATGTTTCCACATATAAATTTCTCCTTTCTTTCAAGCTTCAAACAGAAAAATTAATTTTCAACAAAGAAGTTCAACTTTCAACGAAGTAGTTGCATTTTCGCAGAAAGATGAATTTTTAACTACGAAGATTAATTTGATACCAAAAAAATGAATTTTCAATGAAACATTAAATTTTCAACCAAAGAGATAAATTTTGAAGTAAAATGATGAATTTTCAAATACAAAAATTAATTTTTAACAAAGTAGTTCAACTTTCAACCAAGTAGTTGAATTTTCGACCAAGAAAGATATTAATTTTGAGTAAAAATAGTTGGTCAGCCAAAAAAGACGGAATTTTAACAAAATACTTTAATTTTCATTTTAGAAAGTTAGTTTTTAAACAAACAGTTCAATTTTCAACAAAAAAGTTAATTTCCAACCAAATAGTTTAATTTTCAACCCCAAAGAGAAGAATTTTTTGAAAAAGAAGTTGAACTTTCAACCAAAAAGACGAATTATCAACCAAACAGTTAAATTTTTAGTCAGAAAGATGATTAGGAGAAATTTATACCAAAAGAGATGAAGTTTCAAGCGAAAAAGACGAAATTTAACATAAGAGTTGAATTTCCAACCTATAAAGATTTTCCAGTCAAGAAAGAAAAACAATTTCAACCAAATTGGTGAAGTTTCAAGCCAAAAAGACGAATTTTCAACCAAACAGTTGAAGTTTTAACCAAAATATTTGATTGGAAGAAATTTCTACCAAAGGAAATAAAAGTTCGAACAAAAAAGACGAAATGTATGAAAAGAGTTGAATTTCCTATCAAGAAAGATATTCAAGTTAAGGGGTTATTCTACTATCTCGGCAAAAAAGAGGTGATTTTCAAGAATTTTTTTCTCAACAACTACTTTATATAATTAAATAAAATTTTCAGCGTTTATTTATGCAGTGTCAAAGTTTAAAAAAAAATACATGAAATTATGATTTAGTTTAGGTATCATTTAACAATAAACAACGTGTCTAAAATATCCACTGCGCGCACGGTTTCTCAAAAAGTTTTCAACCGATTACTTTCAAATTTTCAACGTTTATTCTAAACATAAATATCCACAATGTGACGAAGCGGGTTTTTCTTATTTTGCAAAATAACCAAATGACGGCAGTTCAAACGAAAAATGTTCAAAAATCGTGTTTTTTTGCTCTCTTTTTGTTGATTTAACTATGACAAAATTGAAAATTTGAAAAACCGCTTCGTCACTTTGTAGATATTTATGTTTAGAATAAACGTTGAAAACTTGAAAGTAATTGATTGACAATTTTTTGAGAAATCGTGCGCGCAGTGAAAATTTAAAAAACTTTGTTTATTGTTCAATAATACCTAAACTAAATAATAATTTTATGTAAAATTTTTTTTGTAAGCTTTGACACTGCATAAATGAATGCTGAGAATTTTATTCAATTATATAAAGTAGTTGTTGAGAAAAAAATTCTTGAAAATCACCTTTTTTTTGCCGAAATAGTAGAATAACCCCTTAAGAAAGAAGAACAATTTCAACCAAATCGTTAAAGTTTTAAGCAAAAAAGACGAATTTTCTATGAAGCAGTTGAATTTTCAAACTGAAAATATCAATTTTCAACAAAAAAGGTAATTTTCAACCAAAACGTTCAACTTTTCGTTAAAATAGTTCAATTTCCAGGCCCAAAAAATGAATTGAAAAAAGAACAGTTGAACTTTCCACCAGAAAGTCGAATTTTGAACTAAACATTAAAATTTTAAACCCAAAAAGGTGATGAGAAGAAATTTATGTCAATAGAGATCAAGATTCAAATCAAAAAGGCGAAATGTATGAAAAGAGTTGAATTTTCAACAAAAAAGTTAATTTCCAGCCAAAAAGTTCAATTTTCCACTAAAATATTTTAATTTGTAACCCAAACAAGACGAATTTTTAACAAAACAGCTAAACATTCAAACAAAAAAACGAATTTTATTTCTTCGAAACAGTTGAATTTTCAACCAAAAAAGGTTATTAGAAGAAATTTCGACTAGAAGAGATCAAGTTTCAAACCAACAAGACGGAATTTATAAAAATAGTTGAATTTTTAATCAAGAAAGATATTTTAGTCAAGGGAGGAAAACAATTTCAACCAAATTGTCGAACTTTCAAGCCAAACAGACGAATTTTCTACAAAGCAGTTAAATTTTCAACCCGAAAATAATAATTTTACACAAAAAAGTTATTTTGCAACCGAATAGTTGAATTTTCTATCAAAAAAGATGAATTTTTAATCCAGAAAAAGGAACTTTCAACAAAACATTCAAAATTTCAACCAAAAAGACGAATTTTAAAACAAAAAAAAACAAAATTCAACTAAAATGATAAATGTTTAACCAAAAAAAAATTAATCGTCATCTGTTGAATATCCAAGAAAAAAACAGCGATCCGCTTTAGAAAAAATTGACCTTTTTCAAAATTTTTATTTTATTTGATTTTGAACAGCTGAATTTTTAATTGTTGAAAATTAAAGAAAATTTGAGATCGAATTTTCCACAGCTGATTTTTGTATTTAAATCGAATGT
>JAUMHM010087406.1:0-10372 GCA_032362435.1 Melikaiella ostensackeni | reverse complement strand
GAAATGTAAATCACGGAAAATATGGGGCCCCCGAAATCAATATGCCCCGGGCCCCCTAAGGTCTCTGTGCGCCCCTGCATTTAAATTACGAGAATCACTCATAATTAAAATGAAAAATTATCGATTTTATTATTTGGTTGAATAGATGCTGAAAAATAAAAAATGTCAAACACTTCTGGTAAGAAATTATTTTTTACGAAAATATTTTTTAAAATGAAGCTTCGTTCCATGTGTCTAGAGCTATTTTTTGACCCTCGGTATCGTCCATATTGCAAGTTGACGTCACACCCTGAAACACCTCATATTAATTTTGAATCACACACGACCTGCACCCAATAAATGCACTGCGCAACATAAGCGCAGTTGGACAATCCGCTAAAGTTGGAATAGAGACGAGGTTGGGTTGTGATCTCTGTTATAGGAAGTTTGGCTATTTGCCTGTTAACACTAATAACAACGAAGCTGAAAGTGGGTTAGGGGTATGTTTATATTCGTGGAGTGGTATAAGAGTCGAGTGGGACAGCTGGGTAGGTGTGAGGTTTTGATTGGGGGTGGGTGTCACCGAACTCACACTCTCAAAAAAAGGGTATAAAATACCCCTAAAAGAAGGTTATGTATAAAAAACCGGCACCAAAAACGTTGTCAGTATCGGTAAAAAATAAATTACTGGCAACGATAATTTTTTTCAATTTTTTTTTCAGAAGCAGAGAGTCTAGGTGAATAATTGATTATTCGTCTGATTTACGAGAATTATGTAAAATAAATATAAACTATTATTTCTGTGACTAGTCACAGAAGTGCCTTCTCGCACCGCCGCGAGACGTTGGAAAGATGTAGGAGTTTGACCAACATTGTTTATGTGACCAGTCACAGGGGTGCCTTCTCGCCCCGTCACGAGACGTTGGAAAGGGGTAGGATTTTAACCAAAATTATTTCTGTAACCAGTCGCACGGGTGCCTTCCCGCCCACACGAGATATTAGAAAAGGGTAGGGGGTTGACCAACGTGGTTTTTTAAAGTTTTGACATTGAAAATTTTTTTTTTTGCAATTCTCATGGCCATATCCGTAATCATTGCATCAAAATACATCGCTATACGCTTTTCGGAACTTCATACCCGGGAGGAAAGAAACAGCCGGCAACGAACGCCGGCAGGCTAGCCACTACGAATAATTCATTGAAACAAAAATTTGAATATTGTTACAAACAAATTAGTGAACAAAAGTTATATTTTCTTTATTTCCCACACTTAAATGCACTAAACCAGTATTTTTAGAAGAGAATGGAAATGAAATAATTTTAAATTAAAATGAGAAGATGATAAACATCAATTCCTAATTGTTTATAACAATTTAATAAACGAATACGAAATTAAGGCATTTTTAATAAGATAGATTTAGCTTTTCCAGCAGAAGTAGCTTTAAATATTTCAACAATGACGTTCTGCTGTGATAGTTTGCTCTGCAACAACAATCGTGTGTTATTTAAACAAATTTAATAAACAAATGCATTATTTGGCCATTTTTGAGTAGATACGTTTCGTTTTTTCAGCAGAGTCAATAACAAGTAGGTTTCCAATGTGTCTTAATGTTAAACATTATACTTAGACAACAATTGTTTATTGTTTAAAAAATTTTAGTTAACAAATTAATTATTTGAGCACTTTTCAATAAGGAAATTTCGTTTTTTCAACAGAATCAACTGCAAACATCTTACAAATAGTCCTTTGCTTTGAGAATTTGCAGTTAGATAATTATCATGTATTGTTTCAACAAAATTAATAAACAAATGCATTGCTTGGCTGTTTTTGAATAAATTAGTTTCGTTTTTTTAGCAGAATCTACTATAAATATTTCACCAATGGCCTTTTGCTATGATAATTTGTAGTAAGACAATATTGCATATTGTTTAAACAAATTTAATAAACATAAGCTTCGTTTTTTCAGCAAAATAAATAACTAGTATGTTGCCCATGTGTCTTGCCATTGTTGACATATTTATAGTTGATTCTGCTAAAAAAAACGATACTAATTTATTGAAAAACAGCCGAGCAATGCATTTGTTTATTAAACTTATTGTAATAATGTACAATAATTATTTAACTGCGAATCATCATATCAATAGACTATTTCTGAGATGTTTGTAGTTGATTTTGATGAAAAAACAAAATTTCTATATATATTAAAAAATGCTTGAATAATTAATTTGTTAATTAAATTTGTTTGAAAAATAAACAGTGGATGCCTAAGCGTGAAGTAAAACAGCATGACACATTGGCAATATACTAGTTATTGATTCTGCTGAAAAAAACGAAGCTTATATATTGAAAAATTTCCAAACAATACCTTTTTTTATAAAATTTGTTTAAACAATACATAATAATTATCTAATTGCAAATTCTCAGACCAAAGGACTATTTCTGAAATGTTTGTAGTTGATTCTTTTGAAAAAACAAAATTTCTTTATTAAAAAATGCCTAAATAATTAATTTGCCAACTAAATTTGTTTAAACAATAAACAATTGGTGCCTAAGTGTAAAGTATAACAGCAAGACACATTGAAAACCTACCAGTTATTGATTCTGCTGAAAAAACGAAACGTATCTACTCAAAAATAGCCAAATAATGCATTTGTTTATTAAATTTATTCAAATAATAAATGATGGTTGTTGCAGTGCAAACTATCACAGCAGAAGGTCATTGGTGAAATATTTATAGCTAATTCTGATGAAAAAGCTAAATCTATCTAATTAAAATGCCTCAATTTCGTATTTGTTTATTAAATTGTTATAAACAATTAGGAAATTATGTTTAATGTCTTCTAATTTTGAGTTAACATTATTTTATTTCCATTTCATCCTGAAAATATTGGTCTAGTGCATTTAAATGTGGCACATAAAAAAGATATTACTTTTATTCACTAATTTGTTTATAACAATTGAAATTTTTGTTTCATTGAATTAATACTGCAGGACATAATTTTTATGACTTAATGCCTCGACGTGGACCATTTTCTGTAGAATAAATTTTTTTTTTACTAAATGGCAGTCTTGAAAAGTAAAAAAAAATGTGTTATTTTGTTTATTGAATAAAAAATTTTCAAAAATGTCCTCGCTTGTAACGATGCGAAATTTGATATACTTGAGTTTTTAAAAAAAGTCCAAATCGGTTGAGTAGTTTAGTCTGAAAATTGATTTGTTTTTGTTCACAGACGCTTTTTTTGCCCCACTGTGGATCTGGTCCGGAAACACCCGAAGCTTCAGCTTACCGACACCTGGGTAGGAAGTTGGAAGACCTTGACAAGTGGCTCCACTCGAAGGTAAGATGCTAGTTTTCAATTCCAACAACTCAGGAAGTATCTTCAGGAATTTCTCTAACCATGAGCTGATAATGTCAGTTTCTTCTTTTCAAGGCGCGAAAGCTTCGGAGAAGGTCATGCAGATCGTCAAAATACAAAAGTAGAGATTGTTGAGAAACTAAAGATTTTGTAAAAACTCTTCTGGCCTTGATGATGTCAATGAACTTCAGGTAGCGTCCTCGAAGTTTAATAAGGAATCTTTAAATTGCAATGAAGGATTTTTGCCAAAAATGGCAAGTTTCTTGATATCTTGATCATTTGAAATGATTAAAAAAGAGAGTATTAATATTAGCAATAATTAACTTTTAAAGTTCTATTATTCATTAATTTTAACTAAAGAGATTTCTATAATGCGGAAATCTTCCGCATTTCAAAAATTTCAGTTCTAAGGATTTTCAAAATTTTAAGGTTATAAAACAGAATTGTTAAAAACAGAGGCGAACGCGGGGTGGGGGGGCACCCCCCCCCCCAAATTTTTTTCTGCGTTCGCCCCTGGTTAAATACTTAATTATAATTCTAAGTTGGAAGATCAGATAATTTTTGGTCATAAGAATTGCAATGCTGATTTGCAATAGAGAATTTTGTAAAAGAATTTTAATTTTGAATTTGAGCAGGCATTTTTTTTTAATTCTCTTTTTCTAGATCAGCATTAAAATTACTTTCCAAAATTCTCTGTTCTAACTTTCTAAGGCAAATAATGATTCTTCACGGGAATTCCCTGTTTCAAGTCACAATAACATTTATTTCAAAAAATTCCCTGTTCCACGCTTAAAACTATAATTCTTTACTAAAATTTTTAGTCCCAAAGTAAAAATTATAATTCTTCACGGAAATTCTCTATCCTAAACTCAAAATTATGTTTCTTTACTGAAATTCCATGTCGCAACTCAGAATTGTAATTCTTTTCGAAAATTCCATGTCATAAGTCAGGATAATTGTAATTCTTTACGTGATTCTTTTTATATTGCTTTTATTTATTCCCTGTCCCAATTCAGAATTATAAATCTTTCAGGAAATTCCCTATTTGTTCCTCATCTGAAGGTCAAAATTATAATTCTTTTCTTACTGAAATCCCCTGTCCCAACTCAGAATTATAATTCTTTTAGAAAATTTTCTGTCTCACCTTAGAATTAATGTACATAATAAAATATATGAAACAATTTTTAATTTGCATATTAGTACATTCGAGAAAAAAATCCCGATAACTGAATCCAATTCCCAGTCATTTCCCGGTTTTCTCGATTTCCCGTTCAAGTAGATACCCTATTCTGGATCTCAAGACTTTAGAAAATTTGAAATATCGAAGAATTAAAAAAATTTGTCGAATTTCACAAATTAAAAATTCATTTTCAGTGAAACTGAGAAGAATAATGACAAAAAGAATTATATTCTCAGACAAATTCGAAGACTTTAAAAATCGAAGAAAAAATCATTGAGCATCAGAAAATTTAAGTTTTAAAACTAAAAGAAAAAAATTGTATGTCTTTGGAAATATTCATATTTTTTAAATAAAAAGAGTTTCTTCCAACTCATGACTTCATTTAAGGGAATCAATATCGAATCTTAGGGTTTCTGTTCCGGGATCTTAGGACTTTAGAAAAATTGAAAAATTGAAGACTTTAAAAAGTTGAAGAAAAAATATTGAGGATCGAAAAATAAAAGTTTTTATACAGGAATGATCCGATTTCAAAAATTGAAAATTCATTTTTAATTTTTGGCCTTTGGGAATTTAGTATTTTTCAAATAAGAAGAGTTTCTTCAAACCGAGGACTTCAAAATCTAAGGACTTCAATGTCGAATTTCATTGCTTCTGAATATCAAGACTTTAGAAAAATTGAAAATCCTGGTTCTGGATTTCAAGACATTAGAAAAATTCGAAAATCGAACGCTTTGAAAAATTGAAGAAAAAAATATTAGGTATCAGAAAAGAAATTTCTTTATACAAGAAGACATCGATTTCAAAAACTGCAAATTCAATTTCGATCTCAAGACTTTGGGAAAATTGAAAAGTCGAAGACTGAAAAATTAAAGAAAAAAATATTGAGGATCGGATAATTAAAGTTGGTATACATAAGAAAGAAGAGAAAAAAATTGCGAAAACAAAGAAAAAAATTGAAAGCCGCTGAGAATTCAATATTTTTGAAATAAAAAGAGTTTCTTCAGAAGGAGAGCTTCAAATTTAAGGACTTCAGTATTGAAACCCATGGCTTCTGAATCTCAAGACTTCAGAAAAACTGAAAAATCGAAGACTTGGAAAAATTGAAGAAAAAAATAATGAGGATCAGAAAATTAAAGTTCTTATACAAGAATGCACTAATTTCGAAAATTTAAAATTCATATTGAGTGAAGCTGAGAAAAAGAGTTTTTTTAAATTTAAGGACTTCGATATAGAATCTCAAGGCTTCTGAATCTCAAGACTCTAGAAAAAATTGAAAAATCTAAGATTTTGAAATTGAAGAAAAAAAAACATTGAGGATCAGCAAATTAAAGTTTTTATACATGTATGTATAGTCCGATTTCAAAAATTGAAAATTCATTTCGAGTGAAACTAAGAAAAAGAATACGGAAAAGAGTTTTATTCTCAGAGTAAGAAAGAAAAGAAAAAAAAGAAAAAAAATGAAAGAAAGAAAAAAATTGTAAGCCGTTGGGAATTCAATTTTTTTTTAAATAACAAGAGTTTTTTCAAAATTTAAGGTCTTCAATATAGAATCTCGAGGCTTCTGATTCTCAAGACTTCAGAAAATTTGAAAAAAACGAAGACTTTAAAGAATCGAAGAAAAAAATATTCAGGATTAGATAATAAAAGTTTTTATACAAGAATGCACTGATTTCGAAAATTTTAAATTCGTATTGAGTGAAGCTGAGAAAAAGAATACGAAAATGAGTTATATTGCCAGTTTAAGAAAGAAAAGCAAAAAAAAAAGGAAAAAAAGAAAAAAATTGTAAGCCATTAGGAATTCAATATTTTTGAAATAAAGAGAGTTCTTTAAGAAATTAAGGACTTCAGTATAGAATCTCAAGGCTTGTAAATCTCAAGACTTCAGAAGAATTGAAAAATCTAAGATTTCAAAAATTTAAAAAAATAAGTATTGAGGATCAGAAAATTAAAGTTTTTATACAAGAATAGTCCGATTTCAAATATTGAAAACTCATTTTGAGGAAAACTAAGAACAAGAATACGAAAAAGACTTATATTTTCAGACTGAGAAAGAAAAGGAAAGAAATTGAAAAAAAAGCAACGAAAGAAAAAAATTGTAAGCCGTTGGGAATTCAATATTTTTGAAATAAAAAGAGTTTCCTCAATCTGATCGATTCATAATTTGAGGACTCAAATATCGAATCTCAAGGCTTCTGAATCTCAAGAATTTAGAAGAATTGAAAAAAACGAAAACTTTAAAAAATCGAAGAAAAAATATTTAGGATTAGATAATAAAAGTTTGTATACAAGAATGCACCGATTTCCAAAATTTAAAATACATATTGAGTGGAGCTGAGAAAAGGAATACGAAAAAAAAGGTATATTTCCAGACTAAGAAAGAAAAGAAAAAAAATGGAAGAAATAAAAGAAACAAAAAAATTGTAAGCCATTGGGAATTCGATATTTTTGAAAGAAAAAGAGATTTAATAATTTAAGCACTTTAGTATAGAACCTCAAGGCTTCTGAATCTCAAGGCTTTTGAAAAATTGAACATTCATTTTGAGTGAAACTAAGAAAACGAATACAAAAAATAGTTATATTTTCAGACTAAGAAGGAAGAGAAAAGAAATTGAAAAAAAGAAAAAAAATGAACGAAAGAAAAAAATTGTAAGACCTTGGGAATTCAATATTTATTAATAAAAAGAGTTTCTTCATTCTGATCGAATCATGATTAAATGAATTCAATATCGAATCTCAAGGCTTCTGATTCTCAAGACTTTAGAAAAATTGAAAAAACGAAGACTTTAAAAAATCGAAGAAAAAAATATTCAGGATTAGATAATAAAGGATTTTATACAAGAATGCACCGATTTCGAAAATTTAAAATTCGTATTGAGTGAAAATGAGAAAAAGAATACGAAAAAAAGGTATATTTCCAGACTAAGAAAGAAAAGAAAAAAAATGGAAAAAAAATGAAAGAAAGAAAAAAATTGCAAGCCATTGGGAATACAATATTTTTGAAAGAAAAAGAGTTTTTTAAGAATTTAAGGACTTCAGTATAGAATCTCAAGGCTAAGAATCTCAAGGCTAAGAATCTCAAGGCTTCAGAAAAATTGAAAAATCTAAGATTTTAAAAATTGAAGAAAAAAAACATTGATGATCAGAAAATTTAAGCTTTTATACAAGAATAATCCAATTCCAAAAATTGAAAATTCATTTTGTGTGAAACTAAGAAAAAGAATACAAATAAGAGTTATTTTTCAGACTAAGAAAGAAGAGAAAAGAAATTTAAAAAAAAAAGAAAAAAAAATAACGAAAAAAAATTGTAAGACCTTGGGAATTCAAATTTTTTAAATAAAAAGAGTTTCTTCATTCTGATCGATTCATAATTTAATGAATTCAATATCAAATCTCAAGGCTTTTGATTCTCAAGACTTTAGAAAAATTAGAAGAACGAAGACTTTAAAAAATCGAAGAAAAAAATATTCAGGATTAGGTAATAAAAGTTTTTATACAAAAATGCACCGATTTCGCAAATTTAAAATTCGTATTGAGTGAAGCTGAGAAAAAGAATACGAAAAAGAGTTACATTTTCAGACTTAGAAGGAAAAGAAAAGAAAGTGAAAAAAAATGAAGGAAAGAAAAAAATTGTAAGCCGCTGAGATTTCGATATTTTTGAAATATAAAAAGTTTCTTCAAACTGAGAGCTTCAGAATTTAAAGTCTTCAATACACATAGAAGCTCAAGGCTTCTGAATCTCAAGACTTTAGAAAAATTGGAAAATCTAAGACTTAAAAAAATTGAAGAAAAATATATTGATGATCAGAAAGTTAAAGTTTTTATAAAAGAATTTTTCGATTTCAAAACTTAAAAATTCATTTTCAGTGAAATTTAAAAAAAGGAATGAAGAAAGAAGTTACATTTTCAGACTAAGGGAAAAAAGAAGAAAAAATGAAAAAAAAAAGAAAAAATTGTAAGTCGTTGGGAATTCAATATTTTTAAAATAAACAGAGTTTCTTCAAATTGATGACTTCACTTAAGGAAATCAATAGCGAATCTCAAGGCTTCTGGTTCTGGATGTCAAGACTTTAGGAAACTCGAGAAATCGAAGACTTTAAAAAACTGAAGAAAAAAATGTTTAGTAACAGAAAATAAATGTTTTATACAAAAATTGTCCGATTTCAAAAATTATAAATTCATTTTCAGTAAATCTGAGAAAAATAATACAAAAAAGAATTATAATTTCAGACTAAGAAAGAAAAAAAATGGATAAGAAAAAAAAACTTTTGAAGAAAAAATTGAAAGCCTTTGGGAATTTAATATTTTTGAAATAAAAAGAGTTTCTTCAAACTGAGGGCTTTAAAATTTAAGGACTTCAATATCGAATCTCATTGCTTCTGAATATCAAGACTTTAGAAAAATTGAAAATCCTGGTTCTGGATTTCAAGACATTAGAAAAATTCGAAAATCGAACGCTTTGAAAAATTGAAGAAAAAAATATTGAGTATCAGAAGGTTAAAGTTTTTATATGATATATCCCAATTTCAAAAGTTGAAAATTCATTTTGAGTGAAACTCAGAAAAAGAATACGAAAAACAGTTATGATTTCAGACTAAGAAAAGGAAATGGATAAAATAGAAAAAAGATGTGAAAAAGAAAAAATTGTAAGCGTTTGGGAATTAAATATTTTTTGGATAAAAAGAGTTTTTTCAAACTTGAGGGCTTTAAAATTTTAAGACTTCAATATCAAAACTCATGCTTCCTGAATCTCAAGGCTTTATTTAGAAGAATTGAAAAATCTAAGACTCTAAAAAACTGAAGAAAAAATATTGAGTATCGGAAAATAAAAGTGTTTATACAAGAATAGTCCAATTTCAAAAATTTTAAATTCCTCTTGACAGAGGCGCACAGAGCTGTGATGGGACCCGGGGTAAAAAAATTGGGGGTCCTTCGCTACTCCCCTCCCCCCGTGAAAAGAAGAACGTTTAAATAAAATTTTTTAGATGCAACAAATCATATCTTTTGTATTCTCTTTAATTACTTACTATCATATTTGTATTTCTGATGGAAAAAAAAATTTTTTTTCAGGTTTTTTCAAAATGAATAGCTATACTATGTGAGTATTTTTTTTCCACATACATATTATATTTTTTGTATTGTCCAAAATTACGAATTTTATTTTTTCATTTTTGATGCTACAAATGATATTTTGTTGTTTTATAAATAACAAAATAAATCAAATTATTTGTATTTCTGCTATCAAAAAAAATATGTTTTCAAACAATTTCTAAATTAAATAATAATAATTTGTATTTTGAAAGCTGCAAATTATATATTTTGTATTTTTTAAAATTACAAATCATGTTATAAGTATATTCCAAAATTACATATTATATTATTCGTATTTTTTATGCCACGAATCATATTTTTTGTATTTTCTTTCGAATTTAAGTTGTCATTGTAAAAAAATTTTATCTACCAATATTACCAACTCTAAAAAAAACAAGAATAATTGAATCATACGTATGCATATTAAACATAACCACGCATTGGTTTAAATGCATCAAACAAATCATTCACACAAATTTCCGCCTGAAATTGTTTATGTTAAAATTAACCAGTTTTGATTTATTCGCATTTATGCGCATTTTTATGCCATTTTGCTACTGCGACTGCAAAGCAAGCGCTTGTTTTTGCGAATCCGCCCGAGAATTATTTTCATTATTATACTCACTTTTTATAATGTTTTATATCAATTCTCCAATTGTTTAAAGCGGGAACTAAACAGGAAAAACACATGAGCTGTGACAAACTGATAATAATACAAGTATTATATAAATTGTAACTGTCTCGCGTTAGGGACGTATGTAAACATAAAA
>JAUMHM010087404.1:0-10374 GCA_032362435.1 Melikaiella ostensackeni | reverse complement strand
GACAGGATTGTTCGGACAATTGGACCTGTGTGGAGAGAGATCTACGAACAACGTTGATCGAAAAGAGGCGTAGCAGGTATTTGGTAAAACCTGCTAATCAACAGAAGCGTCTGCGAAGACGCTGCAGCCTACAATCGCAATCTGTCGATGGCCTGGATTGATCACCAGAAGGTTTTCGATTCAACCCCCCATAGACTTATCATCTGTCTGTTGGAAAGCTCAAAGGTTCATCCACATACAGTGGGATGCATGGAGAGATTGATGCCCCTTTGGAAAACCAGATTTACTATCTCATGTGGAGGACATCGCGTGGCAACTAACAGCGTCACCTTCCAGAGGGACGACTTTCAGGATGACACCATGAGCCCTCTTCTCTTTTGTATCACACTTTTGCCACTATCTCTCGCACTACGCAATTCTCGTGGCTACCTCTGCGGCGAATCCAATAATCGTAAGCATAAGGTCACTCATATATTTCATATGGATGACTTGAAGCTCTATGCTTCTGGGACACAGCATCTCAAGGATGCTCTGAAGATCGTCGATGGGTACACACAAGAAATTGGTAAGAATTTTGGATTAGACAAGTGTGCCAAGATTCATTTGGAACAAGGACGACTTGCTAGCGTTAGCGATGACCCTGAACTCGTGGAGAGAAGCACTATTAGACACCTTTGCGTTGGAGAGATCTACCTATACCTAGGCGTGCCAGAGAGCCGCATTCAGGATATAACATTAGTGAAGGAGGCTCTCCGAAGCAGACACAAGCGTCTCCTTCGACAGATTTGGTCTTCCAATC
Organism: Melikaiella ostensackeni; assembly: GCA_032362435.1. Taxonomy (NCBI): domain Eukaryota; kingdom Metazoa; phylum Arthropoda; class Insecta; order Hymenoptera; family Cynipidae; genus Melikaiella; species Melikaiella ostensackeni. Next base: position 9,575 of record JAUMHM010087404.1, on the reverse strand, counting down.
TGTTAGCGTTGAACAAGATATCTGCAACTAACATGCTTGCCGTCCCGGTTCTACTCTCTTCACTTGGGGTGGTTTCATGGACGAAGCACGAGCTAACGTCCCCCGATATCGCCACACGTGAGATCATGCATACGCAGAAAAGCTTGCACATCAAATCGTCTGTTCCACGCTTATCCATTCCACGTCATAAAGGCGAACTTCTAAATATCCAGTGTATTTATGACCGAATTATCTTGGGTACAGCTCACATCGTGCCAAATGGAAGAGATCCTCTGCTGACAATGGTCAGGAACCACGAAATGATTGGCAAAGGAGCGTTCCTCTACAAAGCCGCGGAGCAGGCGACCGAGACCCTTGGTCTGGATCTTAACATCAGAAGTGAGGAAAGTGCATTACCCTATCTAGGTGCCTCACTTCTCAAAGCCAGAGTAAAAAAGCAGAGGTGAAAAACATCCTCGAATAGCTCCACGACAAGATAATGCACGGGAACTTTTACAGAAATGTAAAAGATCAGTCCTTGTCGATGGAGTTGACGTTTGCTTTCCTTAAATCATCTGGACTCAATTCAGACACAGAGGGTTTTACTTCTGCATGTCAGAACCGTGCCATTCCCACCTTGGCATACCGTAGCCACATCTTACGTAAAGAAGTTCCCAGCGACACGTGCAGAGCGTGTCATGCACATTCTGATACCCCAAGAGTGCTTTATTACCATCTTTGTTGCTCTTATGGTGTTAACCACTACCCTGCCCTGCCGAATGCTTCCAGAGAGATATAGTCAATTGCCGAAAACGAGTTGTGCAAAATTTACTGGAACTTCGACTTCGGGCTAAAAATTGTACACTCAAGGCCTGACATCGTACTCCTTGATAATGAGAAACGAACGATGTTCGTGATCGAATTCTTGGCTCCGGCCGACGCCAACATCACAGTCAAGGAGAAGGAAAAGCGGAAGAGGTATCGACACCTTAAACGGAAGCTGTGAGGAGTGTACAAAGAATATTCGGCTAAAATTATTGTCCTTGTCATTGGTGCTCTCGGAGGTGCGAAACCATCACTGGTTCGCAATCTCGAAGCCATACCCACGTGCCAAAAAAATGCCAGAGCACTTGCGAGATGGATGCAAAGAGCTGTCATTCTTGGGTCGTTCCGTGTCCTCAGGACTCATGAGAATTCCGCCGGCCCTTCCTCGTGATTTCACCGTACTATGTAGCCGCTCATCTCACGGTTGTGAGATGCGGCCATGAGTGTGATTTACCGCGGTTCTACTGGGAGCCGATGTCATTTTTATGGATGTCAGTCGCTCCCAGGGGGAACCTGTGGTGGTTGTTTGGCCCTTTTTTTCTTTTTTTAAATATATACATTAACACACACGTATGTATGGATCGTAAATACGCTCTGTTACCATTCGGTTAAGTTCCTTTGGAATCGAATCAGAGGGCTTATGACAAAGCCACCGAACGCGTTCTCAGGTTGCGGATACAAGGTCCCTGTACCGATTGATTCTGCTGAATACGGTAACGAAAATTAATAAGCAGTCGCGGACAATTATCAAGGGATGGTCCCGAAGGAAAAACCCTCAAGCTAAGGCGTCAACAACCGTGCCGGAAGCTGAATGGCACGTGGGTGACGTGTTCTAAAACGGTGGCTCTAGGATACCCCAGTAGTAAATGCGGTTCAAAATGATCTAACGCGCAGGGCACCCGACAATGTGTCGGCAAAATGTAACGATTGTAATGCTTGCCGTCCCGGTTTTACTCTATTCATTTGGAGTGGTTCCATGGACGAAGTACGAGCTCACGGCCCTCAATATCGCCATACGTAAGATCTTGCATATGCAGAAGAGCTTGCATATCAACTCGTCTATTCCACGCTTATACATCCCACGCAATAAGGGCGGGCGCAGACTTCTGAATATCCAGTGTCTTTATGACCGAATTATATTAGGTACAGCTCACATTGTGGCAAATGGAAAAGGTCCTCTCTTGCAAATGTCAAGTACATATTCTCAAATTACGCGCCAACTAGAGTCAGGCTGACAGATTAGGGGGAGCTCTCGACATTAATCCACTTTTAGCGCTGCTGACAGGCCGATATCAATAAAGATAGCAGTTTCCGAGACGAAAAGTCAGGACAGATTAATGATTGGAGGTTCATCCTTCGACGTGACAACATCAAGGACTAACACAGAGAAGAAATCCTTAAGGATACAAAAGCTCCGGTAACCAAGGCAACCATGCCTTCGATTCCAGGAGAAAGAAAACCACCGCCGAACTAACCACCAGAGAAGATGATAGTAACTCGCGAGGACGACGACGTACCATCAGTACTGGGAAAAATCCTACCCATTACTGTCATTGCGGATGAAGCTAATCATCCTTACACAGTTCTCCACGATATCTTAAAAATTTCTACCCGTTATGAACCTATCGTGATTAACCTAGGCTCTGAAGTCTACTACGTTTGCGTTTCTCATATAGACTATCACTCAATTATCTCTAACCTAGAGGAGCATGGTTTCCAGTACTACTTGTACAAGAACAAAGAGTCACTCCTTATTACACTCGTGATCAGAAACATCCCCATTTCTTTCTCTGAAAATTCAGTACTTGCTGAACTCAAGGAAGAAGGGAAGGAAGAAGGGTACACGATCACCGCAGTTAGTCACATGAGGCACCGATAAACTAAGTATGCTATCCCCATGATTCTCGTAACGTTCCCTAATACACCACAGACTAAAGACCTCCTTTATCTCCAGTCTCTCGCGTGCATAAAAATAAAGGTCGAACCCTACGTTAAACCTAATGACACCTCTCAATGTTTCACATGCCAAAGATTCCATCATGTCTCTGTCATGTGCCACGCCACTCCACGCTGTGTGAAGTGTGAGGACACGCATCACAATTCGGGTTACAAAACAGGTCGTAGAACGCCGGTCACTTGCGCTCTACTGAAGACCACCCAGCTGATTATAAAAACTGCGCAGCGTTTGAAAAAGCCTCTAGAAAGCCAACTAAAAACAATAATTCCAAACCTAACAATAATTTCAAGGACACTGCCCCCAGCATACGCCCTGCACCCCTGACTCTGCCAAACCATGGCCGCCCTCAAGAACTCCCAGCCCCCATAAGGCCCACGGTCTTACAGGAAAAATCACTATACAGCACTAAAGTAGCCTCAAAATGCGCGACTCAAGATCCAAAATAAACAGAAAGCTAAAAAACAGACTGACATTAAAGCTGACAATCCTACCTCCGCCATTCATCACATTACAGAGGAAAACTTTCTTCCAGTAATTGTTCGGAATCCACCTTCTCGAGACATTCAAGTTAACTTAGTTATCCTAATAAAAAAAGGTACGACCTTAACAACCGAAATAATGGGGGAGAAGATAAGCATGAATAAAGCTGTCAAGCAAACAGCCGAGATTATAGCTTGTATATTGGCATTGGCTCTTGAAAATGGCAGCCCTAGATAATAAAACTCTTAAAATCATTTTTTGGAACGCTCATTATATCCTTAAAAAACAACAAGAATTAGTCACATACCTCTACAACACTAATAGAGGTACCGCGATTTCAATTCAAGAAAGCATTGACGACCATGAACTGGTAATACCCGAATTTGAAGCCTTTGAAGCTACTGCCATGCAAATAAAAATACTTAGAAATACGTATGCCATTGTCTTGCTCTACCAGACTCCCTCTCGTGAATTTATAAAAAAAAGATACCAAACATAAATCTGACTTTATTCACTTATCAATTACCAAAAATAACTTCTACAATCACGATACTCTCACTATTAATGAATTAGACTCAGACCATCGACTAATTCTTCTAAACTTTTCCACTATTTGAGAAAAAGCTCAGGTTATACCTCGCTACAATTTTGCAAAAGGAAACTGGCAAACATTTATCTCGAACCTAGAAACTCAAGTAAATTTTAAACCCACACTAACAAACACTACTCACATTGCCAAAGCCATAACTAATATCACCTCTAGTATAAAAACTGCCATTTACGCTTCAGTCCCTCAGACTACCATTTAGAAATACGATCCAATTCTCAGCCCCGATATTGAAGACCTCATCAACACACGTGATAAACTCTGTCAAAAGCGTCGAGAAACTAACAGCTTTATCCTCAAAAACACAATTAACCACCTTCGGAAAACTATAGCAATTAAAGTTGAAGAGTATAGATGTAAAAATTGGAATACAAAAGTCGGTAAGCCTCAAATGGAAGATAACACTATCTATTGTATGATTGAAGCCCTAACGTAGCCGCGAACTAATATTCTCTTTCTTGAAAACCCCGATTAAACTTTTGCGCTTTCCACTGCCGACAAAGCAAATCTTCTAGCACCAAATTATGACAGTAATTTTGCCCCACATGACGAGCCATCTGACATGCAACACATTGCTGAATGTGAAAGAATTGTCTCCGAGTATCTCAAAATCTCAAGTACCGATAATTTCAAGTTAATAATTCACAAAGAATTAACCAAAAAAATTAAAAGTATTGAAACTAACAAAGCACCCGGCCCGGATTCAATTTCAAATTAAGTCCTCAAACAACTTCCTATCTCGTGCCTCACTATCCTTGCCATTCACTTTAATGTTTGTATTCAACTAAGCTACTTTCCTGACTCTTGGAAAATAGACCCCATTTTAGTCTTTCAGAAAAAAAAGACAAGGATCCATACTATCCAATCAGCTACAGGCCCATTAGTCCTCTTAACACAATGAGCCAAATTTTTGAGAAGATAACACTCACTAGCGTGAACTATCACTTCAAGGAAAACAGCATCCTTAAACCGCAACAACACGTTTTAGAAAAGGTTACTCTAAGCAGCACATGATGCTCAAGCACACCAAAGTCATTACCTCAAATTTCAATCGAAAAAAAGCATTCTGGAGCTGTTTTCCTCGACGTAGAAAAAGCTTTTGACAGTGTCTAGTACATAGGACTGCTCAGAAGACTAATAAATTACAATATTCTAAAAGGGCTCATCCACTTTATACATTCTTATCCTACCAACAGAAAATTCTCAGTCAAAATAGACCAGACACTCTCAGAAGAAAAACCCATCCAAGCGAGCGTGCCCTAAGGCATCATTCTAGTACCTGTATTCTTAATTATCTACGCAAATGACATCCCTGAGGTACCCGAAGTTTCAACTGGATTGCATACAGATGACACCGCACTATTTACTTCCTCCTGGTCATTCTCAAAAATCTTAAAATTACTTAACAAAGCCATTGAAATCACTGAGGCATGGACTAAGCTCTAGAGAATAAAAATTATTATAGCAAAGTCAGAATCAATTCTTTTCTCAGTCAGAAAGCCAGTTAAAATAGATCTACCCAAAATGTTAAATGAACCAATGGAATAGAAAAACTCCATAAAATATTTAGAAGGTTAACTACATAAACGTCTTAATTGAAAGCAGCGTATCCAGGAAACTAAAGAAAAGCCCTCGGAGTCATGTCGCGCCTCAATCCTATTATTAATAGACACTGGAGTCTAAAACTTGAATATGCAATCCTAATACATGAAATGTTTATCCTACCAATCATAACTTACGCTTGTAAAATTTGGGGAGGTGTGTCAAAAAGCAACATTAATCATTTCAGATTATTCAAAATCGATTTTTCAGACGTATCACCAAAACCTCTAAATGTACCAAGAATTCTGTCCTTCACACAGAATTCCAATTGCCATATATTTGGAGCTTCTTTCCCACACACAAAAAACGTCACTTCAACTTCCTGTCATGTCGATTTTTTTCAGATTGTGCAACAATGCCCAAACGGGAAGCGCACAACAACTTCTTCCAGTCCGATCATTTTTCGGAGAAAACCAATCGTAGGTGCGCCGAAGCCGCACCATCCACCCACTCCCATGCACTGGATCTCACAAGAGGGGGCGATGGTTGGGGTCCCCTCATCCCCGCCCCTTTTCATTATTTTTTTTACTCGGAGTCAGATTCCTCCGGACTTCGGATCAAGCCATATCTTCCTGGTTTTTTCGCTCCAATCCTTGCCTGAGAGAAGAACTCCCAATATCTCTCTGGATTCCCCTGAATGGCGGAACATCTCCGTCACCGTCCCCAGAACTGGACCACCCACCCGACTCGCCACCAATCACCCTACATATTGCTCAACCCCAGATAGGCGATACCCCCCCCCCCCTCCTCTACATGGCCTCTAAAACAGCGCAATTACCCACCTGTCTAGAAAAAGATGCGAACTCTCATGTAAATAGTATTAAAAATAAGCTTTACACTTAGTCTTTAATCACTTTGCTTACTTTTTTATAAAATTTTTTCCTTTAATATTAAGTCAATGAGTCATTCTCAATCCCACAAGCTGACCTCAACTTGTTCTCGAATTATCATAAAAATTACCGACCGTGATGTTGTTGCTGAACCCACTACCCCCCTCATCCATTCTTACGTGACTTTTCGTAAAATGACAAAAATTAACATAAAATGAACGGTGTCAAACCATAGCAGCCTAACTCATAAAATCGAAATTGTTCGAAAGAGACACGAAATACTCTCAAAAAACAGATTATGAGTTTAAAAGAAAATCAAAACGCTACTCCCGAGATATCGAGGAGGTGGATTAAACTATGAAAAGACTGATTAGAAAAAGTATCTCAATACCAAGGTACACTAGAACAAATTTGGGTATTGGTCAAAAATACCTACCACCGACGATTTAAATTTTGTAGTTTGGTAGTTTTTTAGTTCTGGGCTAACGAAAAATTAATAATTTTTCAAGTTCATGTAATCCTGAAGAATATAATTGAATGCATTCCTGAAAATATAAAAACTATTTTTGTAGTTCATTACATGACGCCCTTCTCATTTTTTTTAGTTTTAAAGTTCTAGACCAATGAACATTTTTTTATTTGCTATCCTTAATAATATCCAAGAGTGCATCTCTTGAAATATAAAAGCGTCCATACATTATCCCTTGAGTTGATTAGTAGGCTTTTTTTCAAGAATTTCCAAGATTTTTTTTTTAGTTTGAAGCTATGAGCTAAGAGATCATCCATAAATTACGTAAGAAACGAAAGAATAAATATGTGAGAGATAATAATATGATCAATACAAATCTGAAAAAGATGTCAATATGACATTTATTCTTTTGTTTTCTTACGTTATTTATGGATGGCCCCTGATGAAATAATTGGTTTTATTCCCAACAAGCGCATTTAGAGCGAGTAACGCCCCCTGGAAAGAACGCATAATGTACACATTTATCGAACGGCGGGTGTTGGGGTGTAGATAGGGCCTGTTGATGGTCCGCAGGGGAATAAAGAGCTGTTTAATGCCCTCAAAATAGGACTTTTAAAAGATCAGCTGACAGATTGTATTTCGACATGGACGCTGAAGTTATATTAAATCTTCGGGGGACACGTTTGCGCCGATTCGCTAAATGACCACATTATGCGTTTTTCTCAGACGGCATTACTCACTCTGAACATACATATTGGGAATAAAGTAACGTATGCACCTCGGAATTTACCCGAACCTTTGCTTCGAGTATGATATTTACAGGACGAGCAGTTCAAGTACTCGTCCTGTAAACATCATATTCGGAGTAAAGGTTAGGGTAAAATCCTTGGTGCATAATATACTATAAACTGAATCGTTCAATAATATAAATGAACGCCTCCCCTGAAATATAAATGTATCCATCAATTATTATTTTGGCTCATTAATGAATGTTTTTTCGAAAATTGTATGTACTTTTCATTATTTTTTAGTTCTGAAGCTCTGGATTGAAGATGTACTAAATGTTGAGTCAATCTCGAAATTCATCAAACCTTTATAATTATATATAAAATCAACGAAAATAGACCCAATATCAATATTGGGTCTATCTAATAAGCGTCCTTTAAAAAAAACTTGTTTAGGTTAAAATTTTTTGGTTAACAAATGTTACACAGATTTTGGTATTGTAGTTTCAATTTACGGTAAAAGCTGCAATTTCATTCAATCGGTTGGGTCTTATTGAAAAAAATTGTCCTAAATAATTTTAGTTTTAATAAAACCCAACCATACAGAATTGTTGAGAATATTTCAAGGAATAAAATCAGGCATTGATCATTATGATTGGATAAGAATGGTAGATTTTACTTAAAATTGAAGCTAAATTCATATAACTTTTGTTACATAAACAATTCCAACCTAAAAATTTTTTTCTAAAGCACGCATAGATTTTTCCTTCAAAATTCGCAGTTATGAATATTGGGTCTATTTTCGTCAATTTTATAAGTCATTTTTAAAATTGCTGAATTTCATACTCAAGAATATATTTAAAATAACGCGAGATAAATAAAAGTGTTATTTAAGTTAATCTATTTATCTATCTTATTGATTGTATTTTTAAAACCATTTTTTATTCATCATGCTTTCAAAAAAGCAATTTGCAATTTTCTTCAATAAACTGTTTTACTGTGTTAGGTATATGAATATGTATCTTGAATTCAAAGAATTTTTAGTCATTTTCGATCTCAAAATTTAACAAATTTAGCGATTCATTTGAGCTAAAATAAACAGCACGACAGCAAATTGAAAAATTACAAGCCACAATTTATTCAAAATTTTTCAAACATAATGATTCAAAGATTCGAAGAAAAAAATGGCGGCTTAAATTCAGAATGGGTTCTTATGACCTAACTATGAGCATCTACGGGGCTTGTTTCCGACGAGTGTCGAAAGTCGGTGTGTGTTAAGGGGACAAAATAAAGGGGGGGAGCACGAAATACAGAATTTGTGTAAAACTAAATTTTATTTATTGAAATTTATATACTTCAAACTTTATTTATAATGATTTGTAATACTTACACAAAGTGAAATTATGAAATTTTTAGGACACATTATATACCGTCTTCTGACTGGCCGGGTAGTCCAGGCGGTAGCGCGCTGGGTTTGTAGTCTAAAGGTTACGGGCTCGATTCTAGCTGCGTGTACTTTTTTACCATTTTTTTCCTTCTTATTTATTAACAAATATATATTGATCATATATTCAATGTTTATTATTAAATTTACTTCTAATTTTGTTCAAATTATGCAAAAAAACATTCGAAATGCTTTTGTACGTATTAATAATTAATTTATTCATTAATTATTCGTTTTTCAATATTGCCTATTTTATTTATATTCTTATTTAAAAATATCTATTTACATGATAAAAATTTCATATCCGGTTGAAAATGACATTTTTCGTTCATATTCTCATTTTTAAAAGTTTACAAATATTTTCAATGAAATGATAAAATTAATAACATTTATGAGAAATGAATTTTTTTGCGTAATTTCTTCGAAAAAGTGAGATTTGCATTGAAAACGCATTTAAAATTCTAAATAATCTGTGAAAAAAAATCCTCTTTCGCTCCGCTGGAAAGCGAACCCAGGTCTTCCGATTACCGGTAGGGTGCTCTCCCCAATCAACCTTAGGTTAACCTTACTATGCGTTTATTAAATGTTGACCCCTCAACAAAAGTAGGCAAAACTCAGCGAAAAAAAATCGCTAATAAACAAGACTAATTTCATTGC
>JAUMHM010087403.1:0-10374 GCA_032362435.1 Melikaiella ostensackeni | reverse complement strand
TTATTCATTATTATTAATTATATAATAAATTGTATTATCCATTGAAGCAATTATTGAGCTAGTACTTTTAAATAAAAGAATCCTTTTCTCGAAGAAAAATTTCCCTATTTTCTGTACAACTGAACTGCTGAACCACTGTGATTCTTTCAACACCATAACCGCTTCAAAGATTTCTGTTGAATAGAGGTATTCACTTAGGACGTCCCAATGTGATTTCATACGCCAAAAGTTTCATTTAAAACAATGTGGTTCCACCAAAAATTGCATTTTCCATACTTTATGGCAATAGGGGTTGCAAAAAGTCAACACTCACATTCACTACATTTATTTTTATAAATAATGATAAGCGGCGTACATATGCGTGCATGCGCGCGTGTGTGTGTATGTGCTTGGTGAAGGTTTGAGTATGAGCATTCATGCACGAGAGAAGAGGTAAAGATTTCCGGGTCTCTTCTAATACATTTATTTATGATTCACGGCTAGATTTTAGATACAGCAGGGAATAAAATATGGCTAAACTTGTACTAACACCTATTTCTCAAACCCTGAACTAAAAATGTCTATTAAATATTAAAGAAGTAACTCTCAGATAAAATAACACAGCGTAGTGCAGATATTTATTCATAAAGAATTTCGCATAACACAAGTTTTAACCTGCGTTGATAATCCTGTATTCTCTCTTTAGCATTGTCTAGAATTATTCTCAATTATTATGGTCATGAAATAAATGAAGGCATTCTAGGCGTCATGTCTCGAAAGTAACAGTGAGATTGCTAAGTGTACCAAATTCAAGAAAGAAAGCAAAACTCCTAGTCTGCCCAGTGCTCTTTAGCTGAAATCGAATCGGAACTCGGAGTTCACAAGTAAACCGCAGATCCTGCTCCGAAAACGTTTCTACAAGTAAATCAGAATGCCACAGTAAACTGCGGGTCTTGCCCAAAGAGTATTTTTCTTAAGCTCGCCACTCGCTCGCGCGCAACGAACTGAAGGGAAAGAGAGAGAGGAAAGAAGGGGTGGAAGGAGAGAGAGGGGGTTAAGTCAATCAGAATACGCCAACTTTTCTGATTTCATAGTTTTCTCATTTACCCTTATAATGAGATCGACGTCGGCGACAAGTGTAGACGATTGCCAGCATTGAGATTAATCCTCTTTTTTACGGGCCATTAGAATAACGCATTCTCACATATGTAGGAACAAATCTTAGGACTACGGTAGCGATTCATGGAAATTATAATGTATGCAAACGAGTTCGTGGGGCGAGGATTCGAACGAAGATAACTGTGAAGCGGTGATGAACTGGTCGGTCTCTTCCACGTTACCAGGTCTTCGAGCTTTTTCGGAATTTCCCGTGTCCTCACACGACATCAAGGTCCGCCTGTTCAATCGCTCATCAGCTTACCCTATTCGATGTAACTTCTCTTATAATTTTTCTATTCCCATTTTGTGTTACCTTCACTTAGACGTTTAGTCTATATTTATAATTTTGGATTTTTAATTTAGAATTTTTTGATTTTATTTCGACATTAGACTAGAATTCAGGTGCTCGACGCGCAGAAAGACAATATCGATGGGCGCTTCCTCACCACACGATTCTCTCATCTCTTTTTCGAAGCCGGCCAATTAGAAGTCGGGCCTCATCTCCTCCCCGAGCGTAAAGCGCCTTGAACGATTCGGGGCCTGCGACGCCTACGTGCCAACACGCCCCCTCACTCTCTCACTCACCTCCTCCTACTCCTCCACCCCAATCTCTCCCCCTCCTCATATTTCCTCACCCCTCTCTCATTCACCTCCTCCTACTCCTTCACCCCAATCTCTCCCCCTCCTTCTATGTCCCTACCCCTCTCTCAGTACGGGGACTCGTAAGATTTGAAGAAAAAAATGAATTCAGTGCTCAGAGTTCTACTTTTTTCCTCGAAGAACCAGGACCTCTCCCACTCACAATAGGATGTAGTTTAACGTGCCCGTCACGAACTTAAACTCGGCTGATTTAGATTCTTGAATTCCTCTTTGTGCGCAATAATATGTAAATAAATAAAGTAATAAAGTTGTCTAGGTCACACTTCTCCTTCTTTTATTTTGAGTGATTTTTCCGGTCTAAATGTTCGAAATACATAATTGTTATTCATAATAACAAAAAGTTTAAACAAACACTGTAACAGTACGTTATGTAACGACTTCCATGTTTCGTTGCGATGGCTTCCCGTAAATGGCGGTGCGGAAGCACGGAGCAGTTCGAACTTCTTTCTGCCCGAGTTTCCTGTCGACCTTTTTTCTAAGAATAGAAGGTTAGGCAGGAGCTCTCGGGAGGGCTATGAGGAAAGAGAAGGCAGTTGGTGTGTTTTAGAAGGAAAGGATTTTTTTTGGAGTGAAGGTGGGAATGAATTTACGCGTAGGGTGTGGGACTCACCCGAAGTGATTCCCACTAAATTCACCTCCTCTTTTCCTCCCCTGACAATCACTCCGGAAACCGCTTTCGCATTACTTCAGGGCCACTGCCTATGGGCGCACTACGCGATGCTTCGGTTTCCTTTTCGGGGCTGCCTCCTTGAACATCGCGCACCTCATGCTCCCCAGAAGACGGTCAGTCCGGGACTTGTCCTTCCGGGATCACTGCAGCTCGCTGCCCCTAATCTTGACTGCGGTAACACCGTGTTACCTCCGTTTTTTGCGAACACTGCAAGAGACCCAACTGATCTTGATGTGGACCACCGGCAGAAGCTTTAGCACCAGACATTCGACCATGTTGAAGTATGCCCACCATGTTTCCCTAAAGGCTTTCCTTGTCATTGACACATTAATGTCCACCGGCGAGTCACCTCCAAAGAAAATCCCCAGAACCCTACTTCCTCCGCCTCAGTGTTTGTTTCTACGTCCAGGATCTTCACGTTAATCCTAGGGAAGAAATTGCAGATTACTCCGCTCCCCCCAACAACTTTCTTCATGGCCTCTATCAGGACCTCACCATTTTTGGTCTGTCTAATTCCTTTAACTTTAGCGCCAAGTTCATCAGTGTTGATCAGCCTCTTTAGGTTCTTGAGAATTTCGGCATAGTTAGTCCCATTCGCCGATTCGATGTGAACCACTTAGGGGCGCGCACGCCTCAGCTTCTTCTTGCTATTCGTCTTGGGTGCCCGTTGCTTTTTCTTCAAATTTTTCCTTGTGGCTTCAGACCCTGTTTCCTCGATCCGGGTCCTGAGCCTCTTCTTCACTGATTTGGACACGTTTACCTAATGGGGCTGACAGTAGGCTCTCTCACTCACTATCGAATGACGGATGTGAGGTTCGCCTCGGTTTGGTCACCATATGGGTCCCCTTGCTGGTCACGTCCTCAGATCTTGTTTCTGGCTTAGCGTCCTTGACCTTCTTGTCGAGTGTGTCAGCAAGATGATACTCGAAACTATCAAACCTGCTTTCTTCCGTTTTACGTTATCTTGCAGCCTATCTACCACATCCAACGCTTCGCCTAGGCTATCCCTGATTGGCAAAAATGTGTTTTCCTTTTGTTTCGAAAAAGCCCGCTACTTTATTGAGTATGCTTTCCAATTTTCCAATCAGCTTGGTCATATTCTCCATCATCTCCTTTACTCTATCCTTGTTGACTCTCGCTCATTCGGGTCTCGACGCATGCAATTTTTTTTTTTTTAATGATGCCTCCTGAGTACTTTCACCGAATAAGAAAAAAATCGTTCGGCCTCCTTTTAAAATAACTTGATATTTCTAGTTTCTAAATTAATTTCTGTGATTTTTTTTTAAATGAACTAGTAATAAGTAAAGTTTCCTGTGCAAAAACCTTTAATTTTGCGATCAAAAGTTTTCTTCAGATTCTACGTTTCTGGTGCATTTCACGCTAATGCTCTAAGGAGAAAAAAAGCTCACAAATTTAAATACAATTTAAAAAAAAATAATGTTCTAGTTTAAACAGTTCAGAAGTTATGACGGCTTAAAGTGATTTCCCAGTGAAAAAATGTCAAATCTTTTTGTTCTTGCATAATGTCGTGCCCCCTGTACATCCTGCATAAAGATTGTATGAAGATGGATTGAACTAAATTAAATTATCTTCAAAACTGAAAAAAAATTCTAGTTCTCATAGAACAGAAGTTATGACCTCTCATAGTAGACATCTTTTTAAGAAATTCTTTTTACAAATTGAATAATTGAATTATGGCAATTGTTTTGTTTCAATATAACAACCCAATGAATTTTTCATTTATTAATGTCATGCGGAAACTTATTTACCATTTAAAATGCCGAGAGATTTAGTAACTCACGATGCGAATCGAAGAAAGGTTTGCTCACTCTACGTGACCCTGTTTTTGATAAAATTCCACAACAGAAAAGATGAGTACCAGGTCAAGCCATTTGTGCAAATATCGAGTATGTGTGATTACCAGAACACCAATGATCAGAAAATTTTCAAATAGTGATAGGGTACCAGCACGAAAAAGAATTTTGGCCGACATTTCAAGTGTTTACACGAGTACGTATGATTTCATTATGAAATGCCTTAAAATTATTGAAAAATATAAATTCTTACATTTTCACTACCTACTTTTAAAAATGTTCTAGTTTCATCTAAAAATATATGTATCATTAAAAAAAAAAATTGTATTCACGTTTCGTCAACACCTACATCCTTCTCTATCGTATCCAATCATTATCCTTCCTCTCGTGTCGTAGACGATCCTTGACCTCCCAAAACTGACAAAAAACCAAAATCTAAAGTGGAATGCATTTCTTGTTTTACCTTAATAGAAAAAAAAATATCTCACAAGTGCGATTTGTCAATCCAACTAGATAATCTGCTTAAAATCGTTGAAGAATCGCCGCCCAAGTCAAGAAATCATCTAACATCGTCACTAATAAGGGAAAAAGTAATCGAACAGGGGGAGCCTGGAAGAAATATGAGTGTGGCATTATCTTAACACAAAGGTGACTCCAGAATTAATACTAATTCAAACCTTCAAAGTGAATCCACAGAAAAAACCTTGAATACGGAAAATGATGTGAAGAATTTGATGGCTCAATTTCATTCAAGTCAAAAGGAAAGTGAGGAGATTGCTTCGTTTATTCGTTCTTCTATTGAAAACAGAAAGATTATTGAACCGAATTTGAGCATGACACTAAAAGCTGAAAGCCACTGCCTGCATGCTTTTTTTACTGCTGAAGATTTTAGTTTCCATGTCAAGGCTGATGAAAGTTATCTACAGACGAAATTATTTTGTTTTGCTCAAATCTCGAAAATCTAATTTCCTATGTGATTCTGGAGCGAAAATCTGGTTAGGTTCACACTTAAACTTCGGTCTCAATGGCGAAAGGGGCTTCTTGAAGTTGTGCTTGTCCATTCAGTCTACAAGATTGGAAGGTGCTTGTCAAAAATAAGGACAAGCAAGCGTGAAGCTGTTCAAGGATTCAGGAGTTGAGAAGCACTTAATTCTTGGTCTCATGCAGAACTGTCAGGAAAATTTTGACAACGTATCCACATTATGGTCTAAAATTGACATCAATCGCTTTGGTGGAACTATCGCTGTCGATTTGAAAATGGGTAACATTCTGGCTGGCATCATATCGCACAGCAGTCTTTATCCGTGCACGTGGTGTTATGTCAAGAAAAACACGCTCCACGAATCTGGTACTTAAAGAACTGTTCCCAGTATTCGGAAGAATTTCGAGGAGTGGGAGAAAGAAGGTTCAGTTTAATCGCAAGCTAAGAAATACAAGAATTGCATCCATCCTCCGATCATCACGAGCAGTGAAGATAACACACTGTTGGACATAATTCCGCCTCCTGAACTCCATTTAATGTTAGGTGTCATTCACACTCTATTCACTCATATGTTAGCTTATTTCGAAAGAATAGCTTTATTGTGGGCAAAAGCTTGCCATGTCGAGAGGCAAGCAGTTCATGGTAGTCCAACATTGAATCAAAATTGTTGCAAAAAATTGTTAGATCGAGTGGACGTTTCACGAGTAAAACGAAACCTGGATTGCTTAAAATATGTCCAAGCTTTTAACGATTTCCAGAAGGTAGTTAAAGCATGTTACGGCTAGCATCTAAGATTTAAATTCAAAAACTGTATTGCGACTTTTAAGAGGAGCAACTTACATTTGAACATCTCTGTGACTCCTAAAGTGCACGCAGTCTTCTACCACGTTGCCAAATTTTGTGACGAGAAGCAGAAGGGATTGGGTTTTTTCAGTGAACAGGCAATGGAGTCTGTTCACTTTGAATTTAAAGAGATTTGGAAAAAGTTTTTGGTTTGCCAAAATATTTTACTCGGTTATTAAGAGCCTTGTGCGAATTTAATAGTTTTCATGTGTAAATACTTTTAATAATATTGCAAATAATTCAAACAGTAAAATTCTGCTCTTTTTTCCTGCTCATATTAGTATTAAACACATTAGAAATATATGAAGTAAGAATAAAGAATTGATAAATTTTCTCTAAATGATGGTTTTTAATCATGACTTCTGATGATTTACTTTCCTAAGCACGAGAGTTAAAGAAAATAGTGATTAGTACTGATGTAATATGTAACTCTAACTCTCCGCAGGAACTCCGCAAACTCGCCTCTTTCATGTCTGAAACCTTACGTCTCAGAACATTTGTATTGAAGTCATAGGTCTCGACATGTCACTGTGATCATTTTGATATCGTTCTAATGCTTAGCTTATAATTATAATCGGCGTCGTAGTGCCTTGCACTCTCTGCTCATACTTGTCAAACGAATTGTATGTTTTCCACTTATTTGTAATGATTAATTACCTTGAAGCAAATTATTTTCTAATAATAATTGAAATATATATATATATATATATATATATATACACAAATTAAGTTTTTAATAAAAAATGCGATCTGAAGTAAAGTTTCACGAAAAGCAGCCTGCTATGAGATACTATAACTTCTATTCTACAAGAGCTAGAATTGATTTAATTTTTAATTTTTGAAGATAATTTAATCTACTTTAATTCATCTTCACACACATTTCATGTAGGATCGACAAAAAATAGGATATTATATAAAAACAGTAAGATTGAACTTTTTTTTTACTGAAAAATCACTTTAAGCTGTCACAACTTCTGAGCTATTTCAGGTAGAACATTTTTTTTTCTTTGAAATTATTGGTAAATTTGTGTGCTTTCTTGTTGCTCCTGAGAGCATTAGCGTAACATGCATTAGAAACGTAGAATTTAAAAAAAATGATGTCTTTTACACGTTTTTCAAAAATTAAAAGAGAGCGGAAAGTGAATCAGTATTAATCACATAGGAACTTTTTTGGACGCAAAATTAAAGGTTTTTAACACAGAAGACTTTACTTATTACTTATTCCTTAAAAAAAAATCACAAAAATTGATTGAAAAACAACAAATATCAAGTTATTTTAAGAGAGGGCCTAATGGTTTTTTTTTCATATTCGCTAAACATACTCAAGAGGCATCCCCGAAACATAATTTCTAGGGTACAAACTTTAGCCTGCTCTTCTAAGTGAAACATTGTTTAGAGTAGGCTTGCGAGTACATAAAGTACTAGAAAGAACATTTAAAGGTTCGATCGGATGGACATTCTATACATGCTGCGACAGAGGAAATGGAAATTCTCGCGCCTGTTCCATCAAAGGCTGCCAAAATGAAATGAAGTCGAACCTCGAGGAGGAGTTTCAACGCTGAAGTCCCTCTGAGTTCCTGGATTGTCCAAGAAAAGCTTCAGAAACATCCACAAGACCTAAACTCCTGGTGTGGAAACCAGTTTTTCCTTGCAACGAGAAGGTTTCGTTCATCAATTTCATCCATAAGGACAGGACTTCTGTAGCTCAGGCACGGACGTCAAACTCCGTTTGTGCTTGGCTCCAGATTCAATCATGAAATTTGCAGAGAATTGGTCTAAAAGTAAAGTCATGTCTGACAATACTCCAGGAGAAAAAGGCGATAAACTGAAATCTCCACGACTAAAATCTTGTTCATCTAAAATAAATTCAGGCATATAGAATTGTTATATGGCCCGCCCAACTTTATAATACTACTTCCCTGTCGTGAGTCAGCATTTATGACCATGGGCGCTAGGATCTAATGAAGCGCGCGCAGCCGACCGATGGTCGGGGACGAAATTCATACGCGACGACAGTATTGCTTTATAATCAAAATTCCGTCGCCAAGAATCACCCTGTGATTTTTGGCCTAGAAAACGAGTTTAGTGATTTTTCGCCACGAAAGCGACTTGAAATAAGAATACCGACCTCCGCACGTGGATATCGAGTTTCTTAGAACTAATTCACAATGATAAATAGTGCAATTAAAATGCAACAAGCATTAACTCTCTTATGTGAAGTAAATGATCCTCTGCGGAAGCACCTTATTTCGGAATATAAATGGTCGTTGCTATCAAGAGTTTTTAAATTTCTTCATGACTTCAAGGAACTAATTTAAGCTTTTACTGGAGAAGAATATGCGACATTATCCCTAATTGTTATCGGCTTCAATATGCTTGTTGATCGAAAAGTTGCATCTATAGATGCCCTGAGAGAGAAGGCTGCCCTAGCAGCACAGAATATTCCAAAAATGTTCCTGAAATAATCCCGAGAACATTGGGAATGTTCCACTAATATTCTGGGAACGTTTCATATACCGGTACAATGTCCCCCCTTTTGGAATATTCCTCAGGCATATTCCTGGTATATTCCATGGATTATTTGTGGCACATTCGGGTCACGACTAGTAAGCTTGTATCCCGAGTCAACAGATGGCGCCACAGAAGCGATATGAGAATATTTTGTCCCAGGGCGTCAGATGGCGCCACTGCCGAATACTGCGAGTTCTTTGGAGGCTCCGCGACCATTATCGTCCGAGTCGACGTGAGTGTCTCTCTCGAAGGCTCAACCGAGATATGGAGCTGTTAGGTCTGCCTGATTTTTAAAATTCTTATGTCACCTGCCATGATGGCCAGAAACAAATGCAAGGGACAAAATCTTATCTGTTAAAATAAGTCCGTGAACATTTTTTTTCTAATAAATCGCCTAGATTAGTATTTTGTTCCAAAACCCTGGATATAAGATATAAAAAAAACTTTGGGTCACCATTATTTATTCAAAAATAGTTATTCACAGATTTTTGTGTTTCCTTGTATCATAAATTTAATCCGATGTAAAGTAATGATAGGTCATTTATTTCGTGTTTAAATATTCTCTACAACTGAAATAATTTGAATTTCATTGCATTGATTTTTTTATTTTATTGAATATATTTTATGACATTAGAAATTCATTTCTAAAGTAACATTGAGTCATTAATGGTCTATTTCGTTTGAAAAAAAAACGTTAATTTATTCTAGTGAAACTTTTTAAACCTCTTATATCTTCTTACAGAACAATCATAAAAAGGAAGAAATTAAAATCAAATTCTTCTTTACTGCCCTATAAGAAACATTGAAATAACAAATTTCCAGTAACAACACAATAAAAAAATACTTAAAATTTTTACAGTTTCAAATTATATTAACCTTAAATTTTGAAATAAGCTTAAATTAGGCGAAAATTCATGTGGATTCAAGTAAAGTGTATCCTTATTCAAGGAAACGTAGGATGATTTATTTCTGAAATTCTGCTTTTTACAGCTTAAATTCAGAAACTTTATGCTGAAAAATTTGATCCGATGTTTTTGGCTGTTTGGAGTTGAAATTTTTGTTTAATATTCTGGGAAATTTGTTATAAGAGAATAAAGATACATTCATCCGTTTGATTAGGGAAAGTCCATTAAATACGTAAGGATGATTCTTGAAATTCTGGACCCCCCCGTTTTTAAAGACTAGTAAGTTTTTTTGACTCTCCTCCCCTCTTCTTATGTAAGATTATATATTCTTAATCAATGTATCAACCGTATACCAATTCTTTTCACTGCAAAAGAGAGTTTAAAAGATTTCAAGGGAATACAAGTGTTTTAGGGTATTCCAAACGATTCCAAAGTATGACGAGACGTTTCACAGATTTCAAGTGATTTCAAAAGATTTCTAGAATTAAAAGAAATTACCTAGTGAAATTTCAGAGTGAATCTCAATTTTCCAAAGGATTTTAAAAGATTTTAAGGGACTTCCAGAAGTTTAATAAGATTTTAAGTGATTTTACGGGATTTCAAGAGATATCAAAGGATTTCGACAGATTTTGAGGAATTTTGAGGAATTTTAAGGAATAAGGAACGGTTTCCGCGGCTTCCAAAGAATTTTAAGGGATTTCGAGAAATTGTTATGGATTTCAAAATACTTTAATAGATTTCAAGAAATTCGAAAAAATTTCCACAGACTTATCAGATTGCAATGAATTTTAAAGGGATTTCAAAGAGTTCAATAGATCTTTTAATATTTCGAAGTAATTCACTAACTGTCAA
>JAUMHM010087402.1:0-10375 GCA_032362435.1 Melikaiella ostensackeni | reverse complement strand
AACCAACAAGAATTCCTTCGGCTGATTTATTATCAAATTTAGAGTTTCTTGTCTTTGTATGCACATATGCAGTAGAACCAAATACCTTCAAGTAATTTAATCTGGGCTTTTTATTATGCCACAGTTCATACGGGGTTTTCAAACTTTCAACAGCTTTACTGGGCGTCAAATTGATCAAATGAGTTGCTGTTAAAACAGCTTCGCCGCAAAACTGTTCATTTAAATCTACTGCGTTCACCATTGCACGCGCTTTTTCAGTAATGGTTCAATTCATGCGTTCAGCTACCCCGTTTTCCTGAGGTGTATAAGGTAATGTAAAATGGAACATTATTCCTCTTTCTGAGCAAAATTCTTCAAAAACATTACTTATATATTCCCGACCATTGTCACAGTATGAATTAACAATTTTGAAATTGAAATGCGCTTCACTTCTTGTCACAAAGT
This sequence comes from Melikaiella ostensackeni, assembly GCA_032362435.1. Lineage (NCBI taxonomy): Eukaryota > Metazoa > Arthropoda > Insecta > Hymenoptera > Cynipidae > Melikaiella > Melikaiella ostensackeni. Next base: position 9,931 of record JAUMHM010087402.1, on the reverse strand, counting down.
TTTTAAATACATTTCAAACTTCTGATTTGAAAAATAACAAATATGTGACTGTATAATGAGTGAAATCATCAAGTAATTTTTATTGTCAATGGTGGGCGGTGTAATCGATCCACACACATATGTATGAACAACAAACTAGGGTTTTGTAACTTGGTCTCATCTTTAACTTTATTGAATGGAAGTCACGCTTGCTTTCCAAGTATGCAAGGTTCACATAATTCATTTGTAGGCTTGACGTCTTCAAGGTCAGAAATTTCATCAAATAGTTTTTGATGTTTTATTCGATTAAACTTAGAATCGCTTATATGACCAAGACGTTCATGTCATAACTCAAAAGTATTATTAGTTTTACTAACATTTGTGTGACTTCCATTTTCCAAGTTTTTATTGTGATATGATCTGTTGCTCCCGAATCCAGCAAGAATACAATCTCATTACTAAGGGTTGAGCTGGTTGGATGTGGTTGTCCCATCATAAATGCAAAACCATCAGCATGTGCAATATTTGTTTACACAGGTTTCAGATTTCGTGAACTATCTTCTTGTTGAATCATCCTTTTAAAAAAATAAAATTCAGATTTTTCATGATTGTAGCGTCCAAAATGTGCACACGTCACCTTTGATAATTTGGATTGAGATTTATAGCCATTTTTGTTATGTGACGCAGGATTTGGCTCTTCGTTGCTGCCTTCTAAAGAATTTACGGGGCTTCCATTTACCACGTTTTGGTGTTGTCTTACTCCCACTTGGTTCCGGTGTCTGAGAATTTCTAGTGGCATTTGAAACCTTTAGAATGGTATTCGATCGTTCTTCCATTCGCAGTTTGACTTCATGATCTAAAAGTCGCGTTTTTACAAAAGCCAGTGTCATTTTATCGTCACCCAATGTTTCCAGCGCAGTTGCAATGCCTTCGTACATACTGGGTCAGGTTAGTAATTGGTGAGATTTCTTATCCACCTTATCAAGCGAGGCACCTGCTGCTATCAAGTCGGCAATTATGATGTCAAATTTGGTAAAATGTTGTAGTGAGGTAACTTCACCTTGCAATTCTTAACTTAGGTGTTGCTTACGTAGAGCCAGTTGAGTTGCTAGACTACGCCTTTTATAAATAGCGTCTAAATTCTGAAAGACCTGCTTCGCGGTTGTATTTTCTTTAGCGAAACTGAAAAAAGAGTCACCCATATATCCGACGATTACACTTTTTGTAGTAGAATCCTTTTTGCGCCACTCGTTCGAGATATCACTAGGAAGAGCGCTGTCTACAACATGCCTTCCATCTTAAGTTCAGAAAGCAACGACTTCACTCGAAATTTCCAGACCCTATACTTTCCCCCGTCAAACGGTTGTATGTTGCGTTTATTTATTCTATTTTCTATTTTGAATTCTTTCAAAATATTCTCACAAATTAACCATTTTTTATTTGTTTGATTATTTGCGATAATCTGGGCCCATAACCTGTCAGGATCAGGGCTTTAAATAAAGGAAGTACAGAAATTATAGACGGTTTTATAACTTCTTTGTTGTACCAAGGCAGAATTGCGACTGAGTTTAGTGAGACACGACTCACAGAGAAATCCTTTCAAAGAAATCATATCGTCACGTATCGGTATTTTATAAACAAACATCAACTAAGCAGACCCAGTCTTGAACCAAGCAAAGCCTGCGTTTTAAGAATCAAAAATATAAGACTATCTATTATTTGCCTTTTGTTCTTTTAAACTAAATCCTTTAACAGTTTTTATGCATAAATTTGTAATACAGGCGATAAATGCATGTTTGATATATGCGAAATGACATTCTGACAGAGTGCCCATTTTAAATTTTTATTCATTTTAGAATCTGTCATCTTTTTATTTTACAAGACATAAATAAGTAATTGGATATTAAAGTTTGTCTCAATATTTACATGTCGCTGGTGTAACGGTAACATTTTGTACTTCGATAGCGCAAAAAACGACATTCTGACATTCAATATGTTAATCGAAACATAAAAGAATGAATGGTGGCTAAAAATGACAGGGAATTAAAAGTGGAGAAAGGTAAGAAAAGGATGTGATAGAAGCGAGAAAAGAATAACCTCAAGTTGACAAAGTTTTCAAAACTTAATTATAGCCAGTGACATCAAATAAACAGTTATACACGAGTGATGCAATAATTCTAATCATCCAAAGAAGCAATTTACAAAAGAGTGTCGTTTGAAGTTTATTATCAAAAATTTCTTATATGAAAATCTTAAGGTTCTGGAGAATCGCCCATATACCTGCAAAAATTAATGCCCTAAAAAACAGAATTCTACTTTTTAAAGTATTATGTAATACATTTTGTCTTTCCCAAATAAATACTTTTATGAGGGCTGAGGATTTACATACTTGGATAAATTTTTATTGAGTTGAGAGCTCGTTGCCTGTGATAATAGGCGATATGTAAGGTAGGAAGTTGATATACATGAATGAACTCAGGACCTCGAGTATTATGAACGGGGACTTTAGAAAATTTACAAACAAGAAGTAAATATGCCTCCCATATTTCAAAGAAAGGAGAGGAGGGGATCTAACGCCAAACCACCCGCCTTCTCCTTTGACTACGCCATTGGATAATAAAGTTATTAAAAAACTGTTTAAAAAAGAGGATCAGGAACTTCAATGGCCCAAACAGTAGAGAAGAAAGTAGCCTTAGAAAATTTACGAAAAAGATGGAAATATATTTGAAGTATTCAAAAAATTGTTCAAGTCCACAAATCTAGGAACATTAAACTAAAAGGTCTTATGTCTTGTTTTACATCACAATTTGGTTGAATTCATTTAGATATGTGATGAATCCCTATAGAAAATTACGTTTATCACGCGATGATAAACTCCATAAATGGTACCAGAAAATGAATGACTATCTGGGTATCAAAATGCATGTACACGTTTGTCATTTTCAAATAATAATAAGTACAATGTACATAGTAGGTACCTAGAATTCTACATTCTGGGTAATAACATACAAGCAGGCTCACAGTTAAAACCACGGATTCCAGGTGGATGCTGGTCGTTGTGTAAATTACGAGCGAGTCCAGTGACCCAATAAATTATACAAACGAGAGGCTAACGATTTCATTGGCAACGGGGCCGGGTCGAAATTGTCGCGCCTCGCATTATTCCGCCTACGATGTTGTTCGCACCCATTACGATCTGTTTACCATGAGAGACTCTGCGGCCGTGACCAATGTGAGAAGTCACGATAGTTTTAATACAAATTTACATCTCAACTAGTAAACTGATTGCATACTGTGGTCAAGCAGATTAATTTTGATTCTGAAATTTATTTAATAAAATTTTTAAGCTGAGATGTTTAATTTTTAAAAAGGCTTTCATAATTATAAATCAAATTTTCATATTCATACAAAAAGATGGATGGGACGAAATCTTATATTTTTAATTTTTGACGCAGCTGAAAATACGCAACTATACCCCAGACATTTTAAAATCTCGGCGCAAGCTTGTAACTTTTATAATATAATAATAAAAATAAGCAAAGATTAAAAATATATTTATACGTGAATGGGTTTATGTATTATGCGGGACGCACCAATTCTCATCTCAGGTCCGAGTTCATCCGACGAGTGGCTAGAAGTTTTATAAAGGCCGTGGCCATGGATTTTTTCGGTACAAATAGCTCTGGAAAAGGGACTATTTATACTAAAATTCCGGTAAAAATAGACAGATTTTTTTGGTACACATAGACACTGCCTTTTATAAACCCGATATTGCTTTGTTTCAGGAACTGTTCGAAAAAAAGTTCGCAATTTCTCTATACATTTCTCATACAAATAATATTCAACAATTTATTTTTTTCTCGCATTGGAGACTTAGAAACATGATGGTGACCTTTTTACGAACAAATTCTTTCCGCCAACCTTTCCCGAAGAACGGGATGTTCCCTGGTATCCCACGTTATTACATTTATCGGGTATGATTTCAAGGCGCACTACGAATTTGGGGGTTTTTCGGGCCATTAGTTCGGTGACAAGTACTTATATGATTTAATCTCGCAAGAATATAATACAAGCAAATATAAACAAAGTTTCTAGATCATTCTAACTGTAAAATCTATTTCTTTTATTTTGCGTGAAAACTTATGAATTTGAAATCAAAATTTTGTAACCTTGAACATGAAGTTCAAATAGAAATTCCAATGAAATTTTATAATTATTATTGAAATTATCACTCTATCGTTCCTCATTTTATTCTAATCTGAACGATATATTTAAAAAAATATTTCTAAGCCATCCTTGGAATAGAAAGAAAAAACGACAAACTGTTAACCTAGCGGATATAAATAAATTAGGTGAAAAAATTGAAAGAAAACACTTTCGTTGTTTTAAGGACTATTACTGTGAAATAATCTTTTTCTTTTGAGCCTTGCATCTTTCTTCTAAACCCATTTGCTTCCGCTCTCGCTTTCGTTCCTAACCTGGCCGCAGGACATAACTCTTCAGGGAATTGCTCGTGCTTAAGCGCACCCACACGAAGCTTGCACTTCTATTTCTCGCAATTTCAGTACGCCACTGTGTTGGCGTCACGTCGGCAGCGGTGCGCGGAGAGGCAATGGAATTTAAAATCTAATTTCGCATAAGTTTTGAGAAAAGAGTCCTCTTTCTTTCTCCTTTTTTCTTCCTACTCATTTCTATCTGTCCCAGTCTCGATCTCGGTTTTCCGGGGTTTCTTCCAGCTGCCGTCGTAATTTTTCGCAATGCCGCAATCGCGCTGAACTTCAAGCTTCAAAGCTTCAATCCTCCCTCCCCACTAGTCTCGTATATGTTTCCTTTTTTTTCTTTAACTATAAACTTATTTTGTCCCTCTCTATTCGCCCCTATACCCAAAAAATATAGTCCTCTTGGTTTAACTCTTATTGTCTCAAAACTCCTGAAACTCAACCTCGTTCGACCAAACCTTACAGGCTTACAGTTCCCACTTACTTTGTCTGACTCTAATTTACCTTATCCTCTTAACTGACTTTTTTATTTCTTCAGGTCTAACTTTCTCCTCTTTTTAAAATACACTGTACTTTTAGTCGTATTTTCGAGCCACCCTTCTTATATTTTGACGCTACTGTTTCGGCTTTATGTCACTGCAGTTTTCAGAAACCTTTTATCACCCTACTTTGAATGTAAATATTTTAGAAGGAGAGTTGCTAATTAGAAATATTCTCTCTCCTTCAAAACTATTATTATATGATTAAAAAAAATTTAAAAAGGTGTACGTCCTTATTGAAACAGCCCACTTTGTCGCTTGTTAATAAGGGTCAACTTCAATCTGAAATTCTATCTGAAGTTCACCTTTATTGACAAGCGACTAAGTGGGCTGTTTTAATATGGACGTACGAATATTTTACGATTTTCGAGAAAATAGTTTAGGATGATTCAAGTTCCCCAAAACACTCAGTTTTTAAAAAATAATATTTTTTTTTTCATCATGCCCAAATATGCAGATTTAGAGATGATATAACGTTTTTTTGGAGCAAAAACTTGACTCCAGAAGAACTTTTTTTATACAGGTTTTTCACTTAGTTTGAAATGACGGATTCTCTTCTAGTAAGATCCTTAATTTATATGCAGATATTTTAACAACAGACATAAAACGTGACTCTAATATTATTTTACCTTACCAAACTCGAAACATTATTTTGAATTGGTAAAACTTCATAGATTATATCCTCCTGGATCAGAACAATTACTTTACCTCGTTTTCATAAGTGTAAAACTTGGATATACTTTATTTTTTATTCTTACCTTAAGAAAATTATTTGACTAATTAAATAAAAGGTGGACAATATTTAGAATCAGTAACCGTTAATTTTCTGATTGAAAGGGGTTCAAATAATTTAAGTTTGTCTAAGCAACTGAATTGAAAAATATTTAATTATGTCCCTTGAAGGATTTTGAAACTTGCTTAACAAACTGAACCGCAATTAAAATCAATGAATTTTAAGTTAATTCTAAAATTTGAAGAAAATATTATTCAAAACCAATATTGTTGAAAGGATTTGGATTTTATCATTTTTTCAGAGGTCGGTAAAAATCTTCAGAAGTTCGAATTTTGAAATTACATCAATATTACGAGAAATTTCTTAATTTGATATAAAACTGTTCTCCATTAAGTTACAATCGCTTGCGGTTTATTACATCAATACGAAAGTTAATGTGTTGAAGAAACTAGAAGATTTTTTAATTATTCAGCTATAAATATTCAAGTATGTGATTATCTGCGCGAAAAGAATGTTTACACTTCAAATTAAGAAAGAACGTTTAAAAAATCATGTATTTAATAAACATGGGGTTAAAATAGAATATTATCGAAGAAAAAGTATTTATCTAAATTTAGTCCTTCACGTTGAGAAAGGAAGAATTTGTTTCATTTCCTTCATATTTTCTGTTTCTTAGTATTTCACCGGAATTCAAACATTTAAGAGTTATTCATAATTATGAAAAATAGAACAATTATACAAATAAACATATCTGGAATATGCTATAATAAAAAAAAAAAAATTATTATTTTCCTCTCAACTTGTTGCGGTGGAATTTTATAGAGATTTGTGCTAGTTTCAAATACCAAAGAAAATTCAACATTTTAAAATGTTTTACCACTTTCTTAAGAAAAAGTCATCACAGTGTTCAAAGAGCCGATATGCTGATCTAGTAGTTACTTTATGAATGTTTAAGGATGAGGTATACTTTAAAAGAATTATTGAATATATACACGCGGATCATCCCAAAGATTTTTTAAATTCCAGCCAAAGTTATGCGCGACCATGTCAGCGATTCAGCTGGCGATTTTTTCCTAATAGTAAAAGCCCAAAAACCACCAGAAACAAAGTATCAGATTTTTTGAATCAGAACATTACGTGATTTTTTTACTTGATTACGTGATTTTTTTTTTAAATTTGATTTTTTGCCAATTTTGCTTTTCTTTCCAAATCTGCATAAAAAAGGCAATTCAGAACCGTTTTCGAATCTTCATGACTGGATTTATTCGTTTTAGAGAGTAGTTTTAGGGAGAATATTTACCATATATGTATGTCAAAAACTGAAAAAACAAGGTCATCTTCAAAGTTGTCTACAAATTCACTAAATTCGACCAAAGTTAAAAGAGCTGTCAATTTATAATTTTCAAGTTCAGCGAACTCACTTTTGTATAAAGTTATAAGGTATATTATACTTAATAAAAATTTCATGGAAATAATTTTAGTGAAGTCTTTGTTTCTCTATGACATAAATATTTAGAAGGCTGAAAATGCTTCTTTTCATCAAATTCGCCATTATCATATCGACTTAAATGCTATAGTCCAAACTTCATATGCGAATATTATATGTAGATTCATACAATCAACCTGGTACAAAAAAAAGCGTCAGAGGTTTTTCTCTGCATTTTACTTTTTGAGGTGCAATGAATCTTTGAAACGACCTCTATTTTTACGGTTTTCATGATCTATTTTGAAAACTACTGGTTTCATATAAAAATGATCTTTAAAGAAATTGTGTATTTGGTAAAAATGCAACTTTTCTGTGCACAACATTTTTGATTGAAACCATTATTTTTCGATAAAATCGACCAAAAATGAAAATCACGCTGATTTTTCATGATTCTGGTCAAAAAGCGAACTATACTTTGGACAGTATGCATTTCAACTGTATATAATGAGTTTCAAATTCTATAAGTACAAAAAAATTGTTTATTTTTCCCCAAATATTGAAAAAATTCTCTTTTCTCCACATCCTTTGCAGTTTCTTCTTTTGCTTTAGATGAGAAAATCTCACAGGAGTATCCAAATATAATGATTCTTTATAAAGCAGTTCGATGAGGGGATGTAGCAAAACTACTTCCAAAGTGCGATCGCATCGGATTGGCTTTTATACGTTTTATCTCAACCATATTCGAAGCTGCACCTCGACTTCCAGAAAACGGTGCGCACTCGCTTGAAACTGAGGTAATGAGTTTCCAAACCGAGAGAAAGGACATGCATCTGTCTCTCTCCCTCTCTCTTCAATCCTGGAAATTAAACTAAAAGTATTTTTGAATCTCCCATTTGCAAAATTTTGTATTTTATTTAATCTTTCTGTCTATCACAAGTGGAAAAATTCTATATAGGTTATCCTACTAGAATCTATGCAATGTTCATATGATTTTCTATTCTATGTATGTAAATTTATAATAGAAACTTCGTCTGTGGCTTGTTTTTGCAGCAGTTAGGGAAGCGTTCCACGTATATATCCTGTTTGCAAAAGATTGTCGGCGCGGTTTCGTAACCTCAGTTGTGAAACGTGCGAAAGCTCTGGGTGTTTCTGGCACCACAGAGTATGCAGGCGCGCCATGTAATGCCTGCGATTAGCGATAATGCTGGCATCGTAGCAAGCCGGCAAGTCATCTCTAAGTCGATTCGTCCACTCAAGACATCAACTGTCTCGCCGATCCGTCATCGTATTCCCACCCAAATTATTTGCAGCACCCCGAACTCTAGGGCGATCGGCACTGTTTGCTGACTCATTGTCGCGCGCTCTGCGCGTCCGATGATTTTGAACCGCATTTACAACTGGGTTTGATGTTGTTCTGGTTGTTCCCACGAGCAGGTAGAGAAAGAGTTCGTCGACTCTTGCAGAGCCCAGCATGCAAGGGTAAGGCTGCATACTCTAGGAAGTCGTCCGGTATCACAGACACCGTTTGAGGACACCTCACCCAGGTGCCATTCAGCTTTCAGCACGGTTATTCACGCCTTAGCTTGACGATTTTTTCTTCGGGAACATCCCTGGATAATTGTCCGCGACTGCTTATTAACTTTTGTAACCGTATTCAGCAGGAACTCTCGGTACAGGAACCCTCTATCCGCAACCTGAGGACGCGTTCGGTGGTTTGTCATAGGCCCTCCGGTTCAATTCCAAAGGAACCGAACACTATTCGGTACCGGCAGGAGGGGAGGCCCACAAAATCGCGTATCGCAACCCATGGAAATGTTGTCAATACACGGTTAGGTTGAGATGACTTCAAACGAAAAGTGCAAACTTCAAGAATGTTTCTCTTGATTTTTTATCTAGGATGTGAAAATCAGAAATTGTGAGCGTGCCTTTTGGTAGAATTCTTTGAAAGGAGTAATATTTGTCCCTTGACTTTTTCCATATCTCGCTTCGTTCTCGAGAAAAACTGGAAATTCAATTTTTCTAAAATGAAAAATAGATTCTTTCAAAAACGGCCCGGAAAACTTTTGGATTTTAATCGGAATATAGTTCCAGTCATCCCAGATACAAAATCTGACGTAATCTACTACATCATGTGGACAGCAATGCGGAATGCAACAATGGACAATAGGTATTGAAAAAATCAGCGGGGGAGGAACTGATAACACAAATAAAATATTTGAAGGATCTCGAGGCATAAGGTGTAAACAAGGGGTGGACCACTCTCAGTTCGCGTGTACGAGGAATATATTCTCAATGTATATATCACTGAGATAATTAGTAGCATCCGTAGAACAAAAATTGTCGAAATTAGGCTGAAATAATTAAGAAGACAGAATTCTTGGTATATGTGCTCTTTGGCACTTGAAAAAAGTTTTGTGAGAGGTTTCTCACGCCTTCCAAATTTGTAAGAAAATTTCAAAAGGCTTAAAGATTAATTAAATGGAAGCCATTCATCTGAAAAGCAATATCTAAAGCTCGGAAAAATACATAGAAGACTATACTGGGATTCAATTTGTTAATTTTTTTTAGGTGTCCCCTTCTTAAATTAAATTTTCGCTTGCCCCTTTTGATGGAAAAAACAATAAAACCACATGCCTCTAGTCTACACAGAAAGATGTGAATGTAGTTGTTATTTCCAGTGTAGAAGTTATGTAATTGCTAACTTGTTTCTCCATTATGCAATGCTTTTATACGCATTTGGATGAAAAAGTATCAC
>JAUMHM010087401.1:0-10375 GCA_032362435.1 Melikaiella ostensackeni | reverse complement strand
AATCATTGAGCTCTGGGGGGGGGGGGGAATTTCCTCATGCCCCCCCCTAGATCCCCCACTGAATTAACTAATATATACGGAGCGACACGTCACGCGTAATCTCCCAATGGCTAGGGCCGCACCTCTACCATTTCTACTTACCATATCATACCTACAATTTTTCACTTTTTCTAGTTTTTTCGCTCAAATGCGAAATGAATTAATAGGAGCCAAGAAGAAAACCCAACCATTTTTTATTGAAAGTTAATTCTTTTTGGTAGAAAATTCATCCTTCTTAGTTGAAAATGAACTTTTTTGTCGAAAATTCAACTTTTAGGATTAAAAGTTCGTCTTTTTGCTTGAAAAATCAACTACCTGGTTGAACTGCAATCTTTTTTGTTTGAGGATTTGACAATTTTGTTAAATGACCAACTATCTGGCTGAAAATTCAACTGTTCTTGAAAAAATTCGTCTTTGTTACTGAAAAATCAACTACTTGGTTGAAAATTTAACTATTTGTTTTAATATTCAACTGCCTTATTCAAAATTCATCTTTATTGATTGAAAATGAACTTGTTTGTAGAAAATTCATCTTCTGGGTCTAGAAGTCAAATCTTTGTAGAAAATTCGTCCTTTTGTCTTGAAAATTCAACAATTGGGTTAATTTTTTTTCCTTTCCTAACTGCGAAATCTTTCTTAGTTGACAATTCAATACTTTTGTTGCAAATTCGTCTTTTTGGTTGAAAATTGATCTCTGTTGGTAGAAATTTTATCCTTTTTGGTTAAAGATGCATCTACGTAGTTAGAAATAATTTGCTTCCTTTCAGAATTCAACTATCTTGTTCAAAATTCTTTTTTGGCTGAACTAAACTATTTTTGATTAGGTTGACATATCAACTATCACATTTTTTGTCGAGAATTCATCCCTTATAGTCGAAATTTCAACTATTCGGTTGAACATTCGTCTTTTTGGATAGAAAATTCGTCCTTTTTAATTGGAAATTAAGATTTTTTGGTAGAAAATTCATCTTTCTTGGGTGAAAATCAACGTGGCTGAAAATGTTTGGAAAAATTATGTAACATAGGTAGAGGGGGGGGGGTCACTAGAACATTTTATTGCGACTTGTCACATGGGGGTGGGGAGGGGTTGAAAATGGCCTAAAATGTGTAACCTTTTGCAAAATCTTCTTTTTAGTCCAAAAACCAAATATCAGTTCAAGTGGACCAAAAAACATCCGTCTCTTTCTTAAGAAACGAAAAATTAATCAAAAAATATATTTTCAATAACTAAATGTTTTCCACGTCTCGGTTTTCCACGGAATTGTTACCACCTCATACTCACTTTTATAAATTTTTTTAATCAATTTTTGTATTTTCTGCAAAAAACACGAAAATAATTGAGAAATTTTTTTCTCAAATCAAATTTCAGAACGTAAGAATATAAGAAGAAATTTATTATATTAAAAAAAATGTGAATCGATGAAAGATTTCATTGATGTTGAATCTTAACAGATTTGAACTATTTAAATGAATTTCCATAATGGAAGCGTGCTCTACAACAGTGCAATATGTGTCACTTATCATAAGAATCATATAATATGTGAATATAGGTACAAAATGATTCTTATAGCAAGTGGCATATAATTCACTGATTAGACAAACTTACCTGTAGGTGACGTTCAATCGGAATTGCATGTAGAGCTTCTTCAGAAAGGATCACCAAGCAGTACTTCCCACTCCATGTCGGTGCTGCCACATTGGTTGCTTTCTTCTCGGCTTTGAAGTTTTTATCTGTTCTGGAATACGGATCATTATTTTTTCATTTGTTTTCTTATTGTTTTCCAGCTCAGTTAGTTATAATGTTTGGTTTCTGTGTCCAGTGACCAGAGCAAGTAGTGTTACGAGCTTTTCAGATAAAACATCTGATGAAATATCCTGATCTAGCGATAATTTTGAAAAGATGCTCAAGCACGATCTTTGGATTCCAGATGGAATTATATGTTGGGAAAGGTGGGCGAAGCTACCTGTACACCTTCACAGAATCCTTTAATCCCTGGGTCTTGTCCAATTTCGAGGCCCAGAATTAAGGCTAGAGCAGATCTGTATGAATTTATAGTTCCATATGAGATTCTTCTTTCGGAATCGACTGTTAGTAATCTGAGAACCTCTGGAATGTTTGCTGATAAAGTACCTGCAACCAGGGAAAGATGAGCCCACAAAGAATGTGGATTTCTGTTGGAAGAGTGTAGAGGATCAATTTTTGGTTCAAAAATTATAGGATCAGAGTCAAACATCTCCATACAAAGAGAGTATCAAGGCTGAGAAGGCCAATCTGGTATAATCAGACTGCCTCGAGAACCGTCAAAGCCTATTTTTTGTGAGACTTTCAAAATTAAGGTAAAAAGTGGAAAGGCGTAAAAGAAGATAGGGAACCAATCGATAGTGAAGGCATCTATTAATAAGGATCCCGGATCCCTCTTCCACGAAACATATTTTTCGCACATGGCATTTGCTCTGCTCGCAAATAAGTCTATTTCAGGAATTCCAAGAGTCGCATACATTATCTGGAAAGCAGAGTCTGAGAGCTCATACTCAGTTTCAAGTTCTAATCCTCGCGACTCAGAGTCTGCTCGGAAATAAGAGGCGTACAACCGAATGTTACGAGACTCGCACCAATTCCATATTTCTTTGGCTAAATGGCTTAATTTTTCACATTGTGTTCCGCCCATTCAATTAATATGAATAATTGCGGTTGTATTGTCGATTCTAAGCAAGATGCGGCAATTCGAACAATCTTCGGCAAAGCATTTTAGGCCAAAATAGTCTGCGAAAATTTCTAGGTAATTAATGTGATGCGTGCAATCTCTAGTGTTTGAAAAACCATGTACCCTTTCTTTCTCGCAACAAGCACCCCAACCCGAATCCGAAGCATCTGAAAGGATTTCTAAAGCAATCTTGGAACTTTTGATCGGATTACTCAAAATCAAAATATTTTATTCCCACTAATCCAAATCCTCTTTTAAATTGGCCTTTAAAATCATGTGGGCATCAAAGGAGTTATTTTTTTCTAGATCTTTGAGTTTTTCTCTCTCTAGATCCTTAACATGAGCCCAACCATATTTGGCTGCTGAACAGCAAAATTTCAATGTTCCAATGAATGGAAGACAAACAAACTCAAATAGTTGCCTTAAAAACCAAAATCTTGAATATTTGGTCTGTCATCTACAATAGGAAGCATATGGTAGGCGTCTTGCAAATCTAGAGTCGCCATATAGCATCCTTTAAACATTAAACCTTTTGCCGTTCTAATGTCGTCTAGTTTAAATGTTCTGTATTTATAAAAGAACTGAGACGCTTTGAATTCAACATTTAGCGAGACGTGGGATCTGGTTTTGGAACCAAGAAAATTTCTGAGATAAACTGGTCTTGCGCGAATACGCATTTTCTAATTGCGCCTTCGCTCAATAACTGACCTAAATATAAAGAAATTTTTTTAATTTCTTCTGCAGTCCAAGAGGCGTAATAACTAACTAAATTGTATTCAATAAAAAATGGCTGAAAATATTCGAAAGAATTGCGTTACATTAATTTTATACTCACTTATATAAATTTTCTACAGAAATATTCGTAATTTGCTCAAAAAACACGAAAATAATCAACATTTTTTTCGAACAAATTTTTTCAAATTAAATTTTAGAACGAAACAGTAGAAGAAGAAATTTATTATATTGAAAGAAACGTAAATCGATAAAAGATTTCATTAATGTTAACTATTCATAGATTTGAATTATTTTAATGAACTTCACTAATTGCTGATTAATTTTAATGTTTATCAGTTGGTAATTTAGAATTGTTAGAATAGTAGAAATAAAAATCTGCTATAATTAACATCAAAATAATAATACGTTAAATTAATTTTGTTTGATTAATAAATTAGAAATATTTATCAAATTTTTATTTTATTTCAAATGGTAATTATCCGAACATTTGGATAACTATTCTTTATAACTGACCTCAAAAATGTCATTCGCGAATATTTTCGAGGTTATATTTGTAATCAGCACCTCAAAATACGTCAGTATACGTGGTTTTAACAGAAAGAGAATGGAATCAGTTATGAACGTGATTTTAACAGATTTTTAATTTTTTGCATTTTTTGGGGTTTTTCGGGGGAAAATATAAAACTTTTTGTGTCTCCCCTGACTAATTCTTTACTTTTTGACTAGAGAGAAGATCTTTCGAAAGATTTCAAACATTCTACTCCAAAATTCGGAAAAGTGATCGAAGTAAAAAATTACTTAATCTCATTTTATATTGCGTGAAAAATAAACATCAATTTCATGTGTCGCTTGATCGGATTTTCCGTCACTGAAAAAGATATATTGCTTCCGAAACATATTGAAAGCAATTTAATGGATTTCAAGGATACGTAGTTTGCTGACAGATCATTTCTGAAATCTCGTACAATTTTGTAGTAAACAAGAAGTTCAATTAAAAATGGTATTGCATCAAAGTGATACTGAAAGCATTTATTTTCGGTTTTTTTTTCGCAGACTAATATTAAAAGTTTCAATTAAAATGATTCTTCATGTCAGGGGGATTGTATTCTTATTAAAAAAAGTTATCCTGCTTCGAAATTTGAGAAATAGAAAAATATTTTACTACGTTTTGTAGCAAAATTTGAAACAATGATCATAAGTTTATCTTACTAACTATTCAACAGAACACACTGATATTATCGCAGACAATATTTACATAGTTATAAAAACAGGCGACATTCTAAACAATGTCATGAAGGATTGGTCGGTTTCATAAAAAGTATCAACCATTCTACTTGTGCCACGTTGTTTCTACTTAACACTTTGCTCATTATGATAAAATTTTATCATAATGAGTCAGTCTTATCTTTTTTGATTGGTAAAAAAATTTACCTCCACGTACTTCTAAAGAAGACAAACTATCGATGCGACGTGGCGTGCATTACAATACGGGTTACGTTTTAGACACTTCTTTATTTTATTGTTAACTATTATTGAAGTATCTCAGACACTGAAAATAGTAAGATCTTAGTAAGCTTCGAATGAGATTTTGAAAAATTGAGCTTCTTCGACGTTAAATTGTGAGTATAAGATTAAGAAAACATATGTTCACAAAGCAAACTTACTAGTTTTCGTTCGCAATTTGTTATTTGAATTGCGAATTATGTGTTTCTGGAGTTTGATAAATCATATTCTTTTCAGTACCGAAGAATTTCAGTAGCTATCTTTTTTTGGATATATCTATGCGCACACCCTTATATGCAATATTTTAACAAAAAATTAAATCTGTATTAATAAATTGAATAATTTTTCGGAAAAATATTAATCTATTAATGTTTAGTTTTATATGAAATGTAAACTGTACTGAATTATTATCCAAAGGCGAACTTTTAAAACACTGTTCATATTCATAGCCTTGCGCAAAAAAGAAACCTCAGGCTTGACCGAATTTTCAATTTTGTATGCGAATGTGACGTCCACTTTTGATAACGCCATGTAGTATACTTTCGCGTTTAGTCGAAAACCAGTTAAGTTTGCAAATCATTACGTGCAAAAACACCTTTCTACAGAAGGGTTTCATTACCGCGGTCAGACGACAAACTTTATATAAAAAAGTGCACCTTTTAAAAAAAGTTACTTGCAACAGTATAAAAGTAGATTGAATATGAAATCTTTGTATACGTTTCAAATGAATCTATGAATACATTGAACAGAAAGTCAAGTTTTCTTTTGAAATTAATCAATAATAATATAGAACTATTTTTGAAACAGTCATACATTTCAGAAAAGATTATACAAAATGATCCCATCGGTTCATATTTTGGTACTCGTTTTTGGATTGGTAAAATGTCAATTGTCGGATGTGGTTCAAACGACAAAAGGACCTGTTCAAGGAGAAATTTTGAAGACGATTGTGAATTCAGTTGAATACTCATCTTTCAAAGGAATCCCTTATGGGGAAGCGCCACTTGGATACAACAGATTTAAGGTATCATTTATATTATTTAACTTATATGTAATAAAGAAAAATATCTCGGGAATTACATTGATTGAGATTACTCAAAATCTCTAGATTAATTCAATGGAATTGGAATTCATCATTAATTTTTTGGAATTCTTGAGAATTCGAACGCGAGTTCAGTCACACTCGTAGTCCTTCCCAAGTTTTCGTGGAGGGGGCGCGGGTTACAGATATTGAGATGAAATTGAACGTCCATCTTTCACAAAGATCACCCTCTCATTTTCTATTCCAGCATATTTTTTCGCTGAAGGATTTTTCAAGTTGTTGAAATTAATCTTAAATTTTTTGGGATTCTTTCTAATTCAACCGTGAGTTTGGTCAGACTTGTCACTCTGTCCAAGTTTTCGTGTGGGGAGAGGGGATACAAATATATAGATGGAACATAACCTTCATCTGTCATGAACAATATTGTTTCATTTCATATTTTGGCATACAGCTTTTCGAAGAAGAATTTTTTAATTTGTTGAGATTAATCTGAATTTATTCGGAGTTCATCATGAATTCTTTAAAATTCTTTAGGATTCAAGCACGAGTTCTGACACGCTGTCACCCTGTGCAAGATTTCGTGTAAACATAATCTTCTTCTGTCACAAATATCACCGTTCTCTCTAAACCTAAATCAGTGAACGATCACTGATTCGCAGTGACTATTCACTGATAGCAGCAGCTATAAGTCTTTCACTGAGAATCAGTGCAATTCAACTGATGAATCAGTGAAATAGATTAAACTCACTGATTGAAACAGTAAAATCTTTGGGTGAGAATAATAAAACCAGCAATATATTTTAACGATCGATGAAACCGTTTATTTAAGATCAAACACTGAGAAGGAATTACGTTATTATTATAAAATATAATTATTATCGTGTGTAATTATATTACAATTGAAAATTGAATATCCATCACTATACTCATTTGCAGGAACTATCGAAGTACGTGAAAAGTCTTTCACGATTTTTATCCTGCATGCGAAGTAGATGGTTCCGACATATTTTTGAAATTATTAATATCAATGTGAAGCGACGCAACAGAATTCGTGAAAACGGAATCAATAGCATACACATAGTTCGCGGGAAAATTGAAAAAGTTGATGAGCGAGGTCGGAAATTGGAGATTGAAAACGGAATAGACCTTGAACAAAAGGTCGAAACCAGAAACAGGCGATGGTAGTGGAGGAGTAAGAAACAACCCGTCTCCTTCGATGAAGCATGAGGTCTTCTCTTGTCCCTTTACGATTAGGAGATAGGGCTGTATGTTCTTCTCCGCCATGTCTCTCCTCTCAGCTGCCATCAACGTTACATCGGTTCCTTCCTGTAAGACGTTCAAATGAATTAAAAAATTTTTGAATGAATCGCGGTTTGTGAAGAAAGCATATAAAATGTGCCTACGTACGGGGAATTTGACAATCAGATCTGAGTTCGGCATTTCCGCCGTTGAAGCAGGAGTGAAGCAAATTCTTGGGTCATCATTGTCAACCCCAGGAGGCATCTGTGCATAGTAAAATTGTTTGTTAACTAATTCTTCATTACTTTTTCTCAAAAAGCCACGTTTAATAATATTTTGACTGTTTTGGGCCGTTTTCCTTTGTATTTTCCTTCCTCCGTTTCCTTTGAATTTTTAAGAGAAAGCAATGCACAAAGAGCCATCAAAGCTCGTAGATTTTCTGCAATTATTGTAGTTTGCAAGTCAATCGATGTTTAAGTTATTTTGCATTTCCCAATACATAACTACGAAGCTGTATGGTAATCAAGGTTACTTATCATCCGTAACAAGATCCTCAACTTTCATGAGAATTTCCGGTCAGTATCTTTTCGTTTAACCCAAAATTTTGTTTGGGTACTAATTCAGGAATCTCGAAGGAAACTTGTCCACGGCGTTTTGGAATTAAAGTTCAAAATTGTTAACAGGTATCTGCCAAGCAATTTTTTATTATACCTTGTAAATGAAGTACTCAAGAAGATTAACAATTGCCCTTTCATGCGATGTTTCCTGTGACAAAATTTGGATGTCCTTATCAACTGATTGTTCTTGAGTAGATTTCCCGAGCTTCCTCTTGAGAGCGACATTCTGATGCTTTTTCTTTGAGGGGCTCAATGAATTACTCACAGTCCACGAACGAAACTCAATAAATCCTCTTCTCGATTTAATATCGAAATAATGCTCCTATTTATGAAAATTGAAAGAATGTGAGTATAATACTAGGAAATATGGATCGACAGTTCTTATCTTTTTATACGTATGAAATCTTCAACGTTTGGTCCATTATCTTTGATTAGAAGATATTCCGTCACAATTGCTTTTGCTGAAGCAGCTTTGCTTTCATCTGATGGATAGCTGAGAAATACACGTATAATTAGAGAAAAAATTGAGCATTGAGTTTACTTTTGAGAAACGAGTGAAGAAAGGAAGAGAATTAGCTTTGGTTATTCTGCACATTTTTGTTTCATAATGCTACATTTTTGTTGTTATGAATAATGATGGTGGCAAATATGAATTGAAGTTGTGATTTCATTTCATTTTCCGCTGCATCGTACATTTTTTACCCTTGCAGATGTTTCAACAGAGTTTTCTCGACAGAATCTTCTCGCTACGTAAAACAGGAGTAGATTTTTATGTAAGAAATGTATTTAAATGATAAAATTCTTGAGAAGAAGATAATGGTCGTCGAAAACTGGAATCACTCACTGAAAATACGACTCCTCGTCCTGGTGATTTTTCTTTCGTGGTCGCGTTTGTGTCGGGCACATTTGGTTCTGTGACTTCAGTGACATTTGAAGTGAGAAAGATCTGAAAATGGTATAATAATGAAACCAGTAAAGAATATATGGTATTAATAATTGATATTTGAATGGATATTTTTATTTACCGTATATTCTGCTCCCAATTCATTGGAAAATTTGATAATTCTTTCAATTGGACCTAATTTGATTTTGAGGTCCTTAAAATTTCCTTCAGGCATTTCCAAAAACGCCGAACCGTCAATTGAGTGATCTACACATTCAAATTTATTTATGAAATTTGTAGGAATTTGTAAATGACTTATACACATTTCTAAAAATAAATGCAACAAAGCAACAGTTGCATGTTTAAAAATGACATTGATAATATAAAAAATATATATATTGGTGGTAAATACTGAATTCAACGTCAGTCTACTCAATCATACCATATTAAAGAAGAATATGCCGCATACTGATGTACAAATGTTTACTGACTGGTTCAGTCCATGGGCACACTGGTTTATAATGAGCCAGAGATTTCGATGAAATGAATTCAGATGTGTAATCGAAACTTTCGTTTGGACGTTTTTCAATGACAAAAGCATTGAAGTCTGGATCGAAATCGAGCGTAGTAGAAGGAATGACCAGAAACTAAGCATTGCTTTCGTCTAAGAGAAGAATTTCTATAATTTTTCTAAATTATGGCTGATTATCTCCGTATTCTATTCCTGAACTGAGGCAAACAAAAAAACCAACCCTGAATTCAACACCTTGTATTTTGACCTTTTTCGTTTGGAATGTTTTGTCCCCAGCAGTATAACCAAGTTCTGCCAAAGCACTAAAACTTCGGCTTCTATTTACCCAGGTATTTTTATCACTAGTCGTACGGACTCTAAATAGTTTTATATCACCTGCTCCCCATTTACTGCTCTGAGAAAATTGAAAAATTCTCTCCAATATTTTTTCTGGGTTTTTGAAATTATGCATGTTTTGTGCACGTACCTTGATTTCTGCGTGTCTCGTTTCATACCTCAAACAAATGAATCCCCACATTGGGCCTGACCAAGAAATACTTTCAGCGTAATGAAACAAGTGATGAAATTTGTTGATGAAATTCACATCTGGAAATAATGTATGAAAAGATTCTACCAAATCATGTACAAGAATCCTCAAATATGGCAGTGAAGACTTTTGCAACTTCGGAGCAAAAATTATTCCCATGACGCGAAGCTATAACAAAATTAACTGCATGTGAACATTTCCTTCCTCAACATTTTCGGCTGCTAAAAATGAGAAACTTCTCAACAATACCCACATTTGCAATGCTTTTTGATTGATGGATTAAAAATTAGGAGAAGGATTATTACGTTTTTCAATGTCACCGAACTGAAAAGTATGAATTTTCTCGTAAAACCAAGCGATTATGAAAAATTTGGCGACGGAAACGTATTGTTACAAAACATGTTTGAGGATTTGTTCTCCGACACCACAGCACAAAATGTCGTGCATTTCATCCCAAACTTTGTTTTGGGAAAGGTAAAAAAACTTGGATTTGTGTAAACAGCAATCTCCCTTTATGCCAGTTTCAGTCATGGATGCTTCTGAAAAATTACTAT
>JAUMHM010087400.1:0-10377 GCA_032362435.1 Melikaiella ostensackeni | reverse complement strand
AATCGAAAATTATTCAATTTTGAAGATGTAAATTTTAAATTTATTCAATAAACTGTCACACTGACATGATCGAAAAAGTCGTGAAACACAAAACACGCGAAAAGCGTAGAGCTTCAATGTGGACAAAGAGAATGAATGAATTTGAAGATTATTATTATTAGTTCGAGCTTTGCATTTTTTATTATTCCTTGACATCAATTCCATAATTCTGTAGCAAAATAATATTTACTAGATATACTTTGTAGGTTCATTGAAAGACTGACAATTCTATTCAAGAAGTCTATGATGAATAGATTCTTTCATAACTAAGCCAAAATGAAAAATCTAAGACAATTTATTATAATTTAAGGTACCCATGCAAGACCAGCAAACAGAAGTCTCTGTGCTGTGGTGGGGATCAGAGTGACCCATAGAATCCAAAGTTTTTTGTTCCCATGAAAATCTTTTTTGCAATTGAATATTTAGTAGTATTCGACCCAAAATTTATTTAAATTAAAAATCCCCCTTCTGGGGGGTTTAAACCCACCAGCAGGTCGTCACAAATATGAACACCCTTCTCCCTTTGAAAAGAAGTGTTTTCTTTGATTTCATTTGATAAACGCCTAAAATAAAACACAAAATATGCAAAAATAACATTTTAACAGACTTGACAGCCCAAAAGCTCTCAAAACAGAAGAAATAGGGTGACTTTACGCGAAAGCAGGGGACTTATAGGGGAACAAAATTCTTTTGAATGAAATTAATGTGTATAGTAGGTACCGTACTGAATTCAATGTGCGCTTAAGATTTTAAGTCGAATTTATTGCATTTTCAAAATAATAATTGAATTTTCAACCGAAAAATATTAATTTTCTACCAAAAGAGATGAATTTCAAACAAGAAAGTTGAGTTTTTAAGCAAAAAATGCATTTTCTAGAATGAAGTTGACTTTCAAATCCGAAATATAAATTTTCAACCATGAAAGATGATTTTTCAACCAAATAGTTGAATCAGTGAAAACGTTGGTTTGAAATTATTTAATGTTGCCGATTACTGGTCCATATTTTTATTGAAAAATAAACTAACTGTAAGATCTTACAGTTTGATTAGACGTTTCGACCATTTTTCGACAGTCTTCATCAGTAGAACAATATAGAGACTATACATTTGACCTGTTTGACCATATTAGAAAAGTTAATTATGAGTTACATAATTGTAAGGATTTGTACAAATTAAATCAAGAGTTATAAATGGATAATTGCTAATATTGTCACATATTACCTTCAGTTGTAAGAAGTTTTATTATATCTAATAGTGAAAACTCCACTTAGTGAGATAAGAACAGAATTTCTATAAGTATAATTCTAGACTATATTTTAGAAATATAGAAATATAAATTAATCATTTTGATTCCGTCTACAGGACATACATAATTAAAAATTGTTAAGAAGCACGGGGGATGTCATTTTTGTGTATATATTTCTGTCATCCCGTATACGGAATGAAGGTAGATCAATGTACAGGTAATGCGTAAAATGTCAAGGTTTATTTACATAAATCAAGATACAATAGCAATGTGAAACATTTCCATAAAGATTCGTTTGTAATAGTGTGTTTCTTTAGCTTATATAGTTATATTTTCAAAATCAAAGTTGTGTTGGTAAATGGTTGAATGCTTAGAAAGAGCAGTGTTGGTTTTCTTCTGATCACATGATCATTTGTGTTCATTTCTTCTTCGTTGTATGTATCGTTTTGTTTGACCAATATAACATTTCTTACAGTCTATGCAAGATATTTTATAGATTATGTTAGTTTCCTTATTTATAGGAATACGGTTTTTTTGATGTTTAAAAAGATTCAATGGATCTTTAAAATGTTTGAAAATGATTTTAATGTTGTGTTTGTTATATAGCTTTTGGGAAATTCTGGAAGTTTGTGTATTGTAAGGTAAGACTATTGATCTATCCAGGTCTACTCCTCTGTTGTTCGTTTTGTCAGTTTTGTTATCATGGGAAAGTAATTTCAAACACGAGTATTAATTAATTTCTTGATAAGTCTGATAGGGAAATCATTGATTTTAATTGTGTTTATGACAATTCCTAAGTTATCTTAGTGAACAGATGTATGTGTAAGCTTGATCGCTCGGTCTACTAGGTTATTTACAATACTAGTTTTACAAGGTTGATATGTAATAGATTCGAAATTTTTGTATCTACCTGGCAATGTGTTTTTACGAAACCAGTTGGGATAAATGTGGTATGACCATTAATGTTGATAAGATGTATATCCAAAAAATTAATTTTTTTTTTCAGGTTCATATTCTAAAGTGAATTTTAGCCTGTCATGACATGTGTTAAAAAGATCTTTGAAAGTTAGAATTTGATCTTTAGGGAGACAAGATATAATATCATCTACATAACGATAAAAAACAGAGGAGTAAACTGTGGATTGTTGTTGAGAATTGTCTGTACCAATCCTTCCATTACAAGATCGGATACTGCCCTTGAAATGGGTGACCCCATGGGTACTCCATAGATCTGTTTGTAATATTTATTTCGGAACACACAATAAGCAATTTCTAGACAAAATTCCAAAAACTTGATAAAAAATTCAAAAGGTAACCTAATGTGAAGTTTTATTTTCTTCCATCTTATCTTAACAGCGTCAAGTACAAGTTCATGTGGAATGTTTGTAAAAAGAGATACGACATCAAGACTAAAAAATTCATATCCATCTGGAACCTTGAATTTAGATATCTTATTTACTTAATTCCAACTGCCCTTGACATGACATTGTGTGCTTCCTAAGGTTGCTTTAAAGGGATGTGCGATAAGTTTCGAAATGTAATATAATGGAGATCCAACAAAGGATGTAAACAAGTCTTCATGGACAGTCAGGCTTATGTTTCTTGGAAAGCCCATAGAATTTAGGAGGATGTCCATTAGTACATTTGAGAGTTCTCCATATGTCTGAGTTAATAAAACCAAGAAGCCAAGTCTCATCTATTAACTTATTGAGTTTAGCTTGAATTCTGGAAGTAGGATCTGTTTTAATTAATTTGTGAGTAGATAAATCATTTAATAGATTTAAAGATTTGTTAGTATATTCTGTATGTTCGATAAGAACAGTAACATTGCCCTTGTCAGCATTAGTAACTATAATATTCTGGTTTTTTGTAGAAATTCCCTCGTCTTAACAGCCAGTTCATTAAATCCTGATATAAAATTATTTTGTTGGTTGCTAGTGAGAAAGCGTTGTAATTTGAAAGCAAGTTCTGATCGGAATTCGTCTCTTTTTTACCTTCAATCGAGTGTATTTCATCTTCGGTATTACATAATGTGTCTTTAACAATTGAGTTTTTACTACTATAAGGTAAGCAAAAATTCTTTCCTAAGCTATGAAAATATTCTACACTTTTCGGTAGTTTCGCTTTAGTTTGGTTTAAAATCAGAGTAGGAGTAGTGTGAAAGTTACGTTGTCCATAATGTCGAAATAATTAGAAATAAGTTTTTTCCCCTTGTTGAAAATTTGATTGATTGAGTTTCAAAGAAGGCATTGGATTCATTGGGAAATTTTTGCTTTATTTTGTTGATAATTAGTAATTTAAGTTTATCGGATTCATTTTGTGCGTGCGTGTGTGTGAAATGTTTTTGACTAAATCTTTAATACAGAGATGTAGAATGTTTATGTGACTTCTTAGAATTGTATTGTTAACATCTTCGCGATGTGTATTATTAATATATACATGTCTATTACCTTGATTTAGAATGTAAGAAGGGATATAACCTTCATTTTCACAACGGAATGGAAATCTGAGTTTACTTTCAATTTTTTCCAAGCGTGTTCCAATTTTAGTCCTGGTATTCAACACGAATTTTTTAAAAGATAGTTGAATTTTCAATCCATAAAATTTTCAATCCAAAAAAAGGAAACTTTAACAAGGCAGTTGAGGTTGTATTTACAAGTTACATTTACAACCAACATGTTGGACTTTTAATCAAAAGAAATAAAGTTTCGAAAAAGTAGTTCAATTTTTAAACAAATAGTTGAGATAATAACAAAATAGTTGAATTTTTTACGAAATAATTAAATTTTCAACTTAAGTAATAAATCTTAAAAAAATAATTTTTTACAAAGAAATTCAATTTTCAACCAGATAGTTGAATTTTCAAGAAGAAAAGATGAATTCTCAACGAAAGATATAATAGTTGGTATTTCAACCAAGAAAATATTTGTTTTTTAAATCGAAAACACGATTTAACCAAAAAGATAAATTTTCAAGATAAAATGTAGTAGCTGATATTTCAAGCAAAAAATTTAATTTTAAATCAAAAACAATTGAATTCAACCAAGAGAGACGAATTTTCAACGAAGTAGTTGAATCCTTAACCAAAACAGATTAATTTTTAGCAAAACAGTTGCATTTTTAAACGAAAAGTTCAAACTTCTACCAAAAGAGATAAATTTTCAAACAAAAAAGACGAATTCTCAAGATAACAGTTGAATTTTCAACCTGAAAATATGCACTTTCAACCAAAAAATTAATTTTCAACGAAAAATGGAATAGTTATACTTACAGTTAAAAAATTGATTTCCAACAAAAAAAAATTTCAACCAAATAATTAAATTTGTAGCCATGAATTTTTATCAAAGTAATTCGACTTTCACCTGGTGAGGTGAGAAATTTTTCTGTTGAAGCTTTTACCGTATTTTGCATTGTTTAGCTATAAATTCGAATTTTTGATTTTCTCATGACATTTTTCACGTTTAAAAACAAAAACTATTATCTTTTTAAAGAAGACGGTAAAAGGCGATTTTGTAGAACTTGCAGAAACTGATAATTTTGGTCTCTTGTCTATTTATCGTATCTTATTTATTTATCTATTTATCCAGCGTGGTTTCGTGTGTAAGTCCAAGTATTACTCTTCTCAATTTGATTTTTCGTGGCTAAATCATGAATATTGGCAGTAGAAAGCCGGCTAACAAAATTTACCTGTCTTTTTGGACCACAAACCAGCGTGCAAAAGAAAATTTTAATGAGAATGTTCCTTCGCAAGTTATCGCGTCGTCAGACAACAGAAAGGCCGACAGCCAGACATTTTCGTAGAAACTATTTTTCCTTAACTCAGAGAGTTTCAAAACGTCGAGAATTGACGAAAACTGGATAGGTCCAAATTCAGATGAATCTAAGATATTTTATCATAAATGATGAGAATTTAAAAATAATTATAAGGTCATAACGTCATTTTTAAGACTAACAAAAAAAATATTCTACAAATTTAATAGTTTGTTAAAGGTGAAGCGCAATAACTCTTTGATCATAGATTCTGAAAATACAAAGTTTGACATAATTTGAAATATTGAATTTTAGAAAATTTCAAATTGGAACGTTCAACTTTCTGTATGTTAGATCCACTATTCAACAATTCTCAGAATTCTTATAGCATAAGGCAGCGTGGAAAATTCAAGATTTGAAGTTTAAATTTTTTCAGAAATTAAATTCGAAAATTCCAACATTTTGAAAAATTCCAAATTAAAAAAAATCACCAATAAAATTTGCAAACTTGAAGAATTAAACTTTCACAATTTCTGACTTTCATTAGTATGAAATTCAGAAAGTTGATAGCAATCGAAATTAAATGTCACAAATAAGAAAATTTCAAATTGATATTTTGTCAAAAATTTTCAGTACTTTAAACATGAACGTTTCCGAATTTTTAACTCTTGAAATTTGAATATGATAAATTTATATTCCATTTTATTTCGACCAAGCCAGCTGCAACCTATATCAAAAACAATTTTAATACTGAAGTATAAAAATAATTCTACTGGTTTTTAGGACTTGTATAGCCTCGGCATAGATGACGATCGATCAGCGAAAGTATTTTTATTTAAAAGTATGTTTATAGTATGATAAGCGATTTCTGCTCAAGGATTTACTGTTCTGTGTCGTAGTATATATGTTAAAGAAAAAACATATGCTCGCAGGTTGAACTAACAAGATTCGACCAAAAAATATTTTTCTGGATCCGACGTTATCTCTGTCGGGGCTTCAGTTATTTATCACACAAAATTATTGAAATGTTAAAACATGAAAGATTTTATGGTCTAAGTCTTCGTGGAACAAAAAAAAATCCTTCATCCTTGCATTCTTCGGAATAAATTGCATAAGAAATTATCAATGAACTGTTTTTTGCAGGACAAAAAGTAGTGACAATTTGGACATTTTACTTTCAAAGTTTCTCTGATACTGAAGAGAAGAAAAGTTTTATCTTAAGAAGAAGACCCTGTATTTAGTCAAAGGGATCTTGTTCTAAGAACAAAGATAGGCTTCAATCTAACTCTAATCCAAAAAATATGCTTGATTCAAGCTGTACACGTGCACAGATTGTAATTGAAGAACTGCACACGTGAAAATTTTACACTTGGACAACTGTGCACGTCCGGATTCCAGCGTGCACAGATGGCCATCTGAGGATTTGTACAACTGTGCACGTTTATGTTTGAAGGTAGGGTTTAAATGAGGATGGTGTAAATTTTTACCTGTTGACTTTGTTTTTGCGTAGTGGCCCATGATTCCTCCAAAATTGCGCCAAGTCGGTTATGCAGTAATATATGGAAGTCGCAGTTTTTCGGAAGATTCGATCTAAACGAAAACATGCATAATAATGGTATGCTCGACATTGTATTCATTTCATCAGACCATTTTAAAGAACACGTTCGAGTCAATAATTTTGAATTAATGCACCCCAAGGACGGCTGCCTCTAACACTTGACAAAATAAGCAAGTTTTTGTCAGAAACTGTGCAATAATCGGTGGTACAAAGAATCTCCCTCATAGCAGTAGGATATTGCCCTATATATCCCGTATTCATGATACCCTCCTCACGTCCCATATATATGTTTCATATATGTTTGAATCTCCCGCAGATAAAAACTTCTACAGTATGAAAGTCCGCCAGTTCAAAACTCACGCAGTCTTAAATTCCCGTTGTTCGAAACTGCTGCAGTATGAAACTCTCGCCGTTTGAAATTCTCGCAGTTTGAAACTTACGCAGTTTGAAACTCTCGCAGCTTGAAACTCGCATAGCTTCAAACTGCTGCAGTTTGAAAGTTCCGCATTTTCAAACTGCTGTAGTTTGAAACTCTTGCAGTTCGAAACTCCCGTAGTTCGAAACTGCTGCAGTGTGAAGCTTTCGCAGTTTGAAATATCGCAGTTTGAAACTCACGCAGTTTGAAACTCCCGCATTCTCAAACTGCTGCAGTTTGAAACCCTTGTAGTTTGAGCTCTCGCATTTTCAATCTCCTGCAGTTTGAAACTCTTGCAGTTTGAAACTTCCGTAGTTCGAAACTGCTGCAGGATATAGCTCTCGCAGTTTGAAACTGCTACAGTTTGGAACTACCGCAGTGTGAAACTCACGCAGTTTGAAACTCCCAAATTTTCAAACTGCCGCAGTTTGAAACTCCTGCAGTTTGAAAGTCCCGCATTTTCAAACTGCTGTAGTTTGAATCTCTTGCAAATTGAAACTCCCGTAGTTCGAAACTGCTGCAGCATGTAGCTCTCACAGTTCAAAACTGCTGCAGTTTGAAACTCTCGCAACTTGAAACTCTCGTAGCTTCAAACTGCTGCAGTTTGAAACTCTCGCAGCTTAGAACTCCCGTACTTCAAAACTGCTACAGTATAAAGTTCTCGCAGTTTGAAACCTCCGCAGTTTGCAACTCACGAATTTTGAAACTCACGCAGTTTGAAACTTCCGTAAATTCAAATTGTTGCAGTTTGGAACTCCTGCAGTTTAAAACTCTTCCATTTCCAAACTGCTGCAGTATGAAACTCTCGAAGCTTAAAACCGCTGAAGGTTGAAACTTTTGCAGTTTGAAACTCCCGCAGTTTGAAACTCTCGCAGCTTGAAACTCCCGTAACTTCAAACTTTCGCAGCTTGAAACTCCCATAGCTTCAAACTGCTGCAGTTTGATACTCCTGCAATTTGGAAGTTCCGAATTTTCGAACTGCTGTAGTTTGAAACTCTTGCAGTTTGAAATTCTCGCAGCTTGAAACTCATGTGGCTTCAAACTGCTGCAGTTTGAAAGTTCCGCATTTTCAAAGTGATGTAGTTTGAAACTCTTGCAGTCCGAAACTCACGTAGTTCGAAACTGCTGCAGTGTGAAGCTCTCGCAGTTTCAAACTACCGCAGTTTGAAACTCACGTAGTTTGAAACTTCCGAATTTTCAAACTGCTGCAGTTTGAAAC
This sequence comes from Melikaiella ostensackeni, assembly GCA_032362435.1. Lineage (NCBI taxonomy): Eukaryota > Metazoa > Arthropoda > Insecta > Hymenoptera > Cynipidae > Melikaiella > Melikaiella ostensackeni. Next base: position 2,150 of record JAUMHM010087400.1, on the reverse strand, counting down.
CCTTGTAGTTTGAGCTCCCGCATTTTCAAGCTGATGCAGATTGAAACTCTCGCAGTTTGAAAGATCCGCATTTTGAAACTACTGTACTTTGAAACTAATGCAGTTTGAACCTCCCGTAGTTCGAAACTGCTGCAGTATATAGCTCTCGCAGTTTAAAACTACTACAGTTTGAATCTACCGCAATGTGAAACTCACGCAGTTTGAAACTCCCGAATTTTCAAACTGCTGCAGTTTGAAACTGCTGCAGTTTGAAAGTCCCGCATTTTCAAACTGCTGTACTTTGAATCTCTTGCAATTTGAAACTCCCATAGTTCGAAACTGCTGCAGTATGCAGCTCTCACAGTTCAAAACTGCTGCGGTTTGAAACACTTGCATTTTGAAAGTCCCGCATTCTCAAACTGCTGCAGTTTGAAACTCCCGTACTTTAAAACTGCTGCAGTATAAAGCTTTCGCATTTTGAAACCTCCGCAGTTTGCAGCTCACGAATTTTGAAACTCACGCAGTTTGAAACTTCCGCAAATCCAAATTGTTGCAGTTTGAAACTCCTGCAGTTTGAAACCCTCGCATTTTCAAACTGCTGCAGTATGAAACTCTCTAAGCTTAAAACCGCTGCAGGTTGAAACTTTCGCAGTTTGGAACTCACGCAGTCTAAAAATCCTGCTGCTTGAGACTCCCGCGCGTTCAAATTTCTGCAGTCTGAAACACCTTAAGTTTGAAACTCCTGCCGCTTTAAAATGCCACATTTTCAAACTGCGGCAGTTTGAAGCTCCTTCAGTTTGAAACTCCCACGTTTTCAAACTGCTGCAGCCTGAAACTCTTGTCGTTCGAAACTCCCGCAGTTTGAAATTCACACAGTTTTGAATTTCCGTAGTTCGAAACTGCTGCAGTATGAAACGCTCGAGTTTGGAACTTACGCAGTTTGAAACTCTTGCAGCTTGAAACTCCCGTAGCTACAAACTGTGGCAGTTAGAAACTCCTGCAGTTTGAAACTCCTACAGTTTGAAAGTTCAGAATTTTAAACTGCTGCAGTTTTAAACTCTCGCAGTTTGAAACTTCCGTAGTTTGAAACTGCTGCAGCATGAAGCCCTCGCAGTTTGAAGCTGCTGCAATTTGAAACTGCTGCAGTTTGAATCTTACGTAGTTTGAAACTTCAGCACTTTCAAATTGCTGCAGTTTGTAACTCCTGCATTTTGAAACTGCTGCTGTTTGAAACTCCCGAAATTTCAAACTGTTGCAGTATGAAACTCTCGAAGTTCAAAACTACTGCAGGTTGAAACCTTCACAGTTTAAAACTCACGCAGTTTGAAACTCCTGCTGCTCAAGACTCCCTTACCTTCAAACTGCTGGAGATTGAAACTCCTTACGTTTAAAACTCATGCAATTTGAAATTTCTGCAGTTTGAAACTTCCGCAGTTTGAAACTCGCTCAGTTTGGCACAGCTGCAGTTTGAAACTGCTGTAGTTTAAAACACCTGCAGTTTGAAACTCCCGAATTTTAAAACTGCAGCAGTTGGAAAGTCCCGCATTTTCAAACAACTGCAGTTTGAATCCCTCGCATTTTAAAATTGCTGTAATATTAAACTCTTGAAGTTTGAAACTCCAGCATTTTCGAACTGCTGCAGTTTGAAACATTTGCAGTTTGAAACTCCCACATTGCCAAACTGCTGCAGTATGAAACTTTCGCAGTTTCAAACTCACGCAGTTTGAATCTCCTGTAGCTTGAAATTCTCGTACCTTTAAACTGCTCCAGTTTAAAACTCCAGCAGTTTGAAAGTCCCGCATTTTCGAACTGCTGTAGTTTGAAACTCTCGCAGTTTAAAACTCCTATAGTTCGAAACTGCTGCAGTATGAAACTGTCGCAGTTTGCAACCTCCGCAGTTTGAAACTCATGAATTTTGAATGTTCTGCAGATTGAAACTCCCGCATTTTCAAACTGCGGCAGTTTGAAACTCCTGGATTTTCAACTTCCTGCAGTATCAAACTCTCGCCGTTTGAAACTGCTGCAGTTCGAAACTCCTGCAGCTCGAGACTCCCGCATTTCCAACTGCTGCAATTTGAAACATCCGCATTTTCAAACTGCTGGAGTTTGAAACTCCTGCAGTTGGAAACCCCTGCAGATTGAATCTTCGGCAGTTGGAAACTCACGCCTTT
>JAUMHM010087399.1:0-10379 GCA_032362435.1 Melikaiella ostensackeni | reverse complement strand
ACCCAGAGAAAATTCGAGTCGTAGGAACAGTGGGCAGGGCGAAGAGTCTACTCTTCTACCCGAGTTTGGTGTACTACCGCACGAATCAATTTAATGAAGCTAAAAGCGTAGAGTTGGATAAATAAGTATTGTGGAGTTTTCTAATATCTGCAGAATAAAGAATTTTTTGAGCTAAAGCGTTAATATCATGAGCTAAATTTAAATGGTGATTTCTTTATTGATGACCAAATAAAATATCAAAAAGATAGAAATAGGCACAGATTTTCTAGATAGTATGCAATGAAAATCCGCAGTAGATGAGTAATTAAAATAGAAATCCTTATACTGATGAATATATTGATGGAAAGGTAAGAAGATAAGAATAGATTGATTAAAAAAAAAATCTGCCCACTTTGCGGGCACATTCTCATCGCGCGCAGCTCGCTTCTCTCGTAAGTTTGAGCGTGCCTAGGGGCGCGATTCGATCATCGCGCTTCGCGCTACGAAACATGTGCATCTCGCGCTTCGCGCTCAATGTTATATGCTTTTGATGTACAAATTACTAAATTTGTTTTTGATTTCAAATGAAAAAGGCAATTTATCTACTTAAGGCTCTATCGGTCTTAAGGAAGTCTTAAGGAAACATTTGGCTGACAGCCTAGCACCACCAAACTTTATCTCAATTTCTTATCGTTCTTTTATTGTTGTCGTCTTCTATTCAACGCACGCATTGGGTATTAATTAGTACCCCGAGAAAAAGCGTTTATTATTCAAATAAAAAACTAATTTAAATTGTACACGCAGATACTTTTTCATTCCAAGGCTTGCTACATTATTATCTCTTTTTATTTTTCAACCACTGTTTTCAAAAAAAAGAGTGTATCAGAGAAAATTTTTTTTATTGCATATTTGCATGCCAAGAGCTTTAATTTGAGCCCCTCCCCCCCCCTCCGAATGACATCGGTCTAAAAGAAAAGCTTCTAGCACAGTGGTCTCAAAAACAAAATTATACATTATTATTATTATTATTAGGGTTGAGACTAGAAGAGCCCCTGATGCTTGGGTAGATGCGTTCGGTCCTCTTGCCGACCTATGCGTGATCCCAAAGCCCTCTCCATTAGGAAAGGACCGCAACCACGCCCTTGGTCGATATGTGTGACTCACTGATGAACTTACTGCCCGTGAGTGCCAGACGCTTCCCTGCAATTCATTTCTACCGAGTTTGCATATTTCCGCAACTAGTGTAAAGTTTAAACTTAAATCATAAGTGTTTTTGTCTGTCTGCAGCCAGTGGCCTTATTCCACTCCTTCTGATGTCCCTCGGTCAGCCAACTGATAATTCCTTCAGTGGCAAGCCTCTCAGTACCTTCAACACCACAGTGTCCAGGGATCCAAAGTGGAGTCACTTGGTTTTCCGTCGTTAGATTGTTCAGTGCCTCAAAACACTATCATACTAACAGCGACGCATTCGTTTTTTCAATCAGGACCACTATAGCAGCCCTGCTGTTTTAGAGAATGCGAATATTCCTTCTACTACCACACTCTTGCGCCTTATAGGCATATTGGAGCATGGCCAAGATCTCAGTTTGAAGGGCTGTGACGTAGGACACCTTTGGAATCGTATAGCCCATTTCACTTCTCCTACTATCACACCATCTGTGAACTAGTTGTCCCCATAACCCGGCAAATATGCCTCGTCGTTAGCCCATCCCTCTCTCGTGGATAGACTTACTCAATCCTTTTTGTCGAAGAGGTAGCAAATAAGCATTTTATCCCTGACCATGCCCAAGGTCGGCCTACTCGCGATATTGGTAGGGATCCGCAATTCTGTCGAGATCCTTCCGCTGTTTCGAAGGCATCAGTCCCCTGATTCTTTCCAGTCGAGATTTCACAGCTCGGTCCTGTTCTACCAGATCACCGCCGCATAGATTAGCCTGGGTCGCAGGATCGCTGTATAGATCCACATGAGTGTCTCCGGTTTCAGGTCCCAGTTTTCCCCTATGGATCTCCTTCAATGCCAAAGGGTCACTGTAAGCTTTTTGCACTTGTTTTCCAGGTGCTCGTTTCATAACAGCTTCCTATCTAGGATGGCTGCTAGATATTTAGCTTGTTCAGTGATTCTCAGTTATTGTCTGCCCAGTTTCAGTGTACTCGTGGTCTCCCACTTTTACCGTTAGATGAATATAACCACGTCCGTCTCACATGAATTGACCGATAATCCGGTCTTCTTACACCAGGTGTCAACTGTCCTAAGTGCTGTTTGTGGTATAATTTTTCGTTCATCTAGTTTAAAATTTTAAAATGCGCGCATCATCGAAGAGCAAAGTACCAACATCTTCCAGTTTTATATCACTCAAGAAACGTAACCTGGGTATCAAATTCATTATTTTATCTTATTATTAAATAAATCGACTATTCTGAACATTTTTTCTTACGATTTCGTGAAAAATAAGTTTGTTAACAAGATACAAAAGAAAATGTACCTCTGAAGCTATTAAACAATAATTTAAAAGGCGCGACCCATTTATGCCAGAGGACTTTAGAAATTAAAACAATGTATTTTATCAGAAAAACGTTAGATTCAATTTATAAGGAAGAAAATTATTTATTCTGACTTCCTGCAGGCTATTTTATTCAAAATTTGTACAATTACGTTTTGAAATCAGACAGATTCCCTAATTAGATGGCTTTTTTTAGTTGATTCCAACAAACATGACAACCTTGTTACCAAATATTTGGTTTTATATGCTGCGAAATGTAAACAGACAATCTGATAAGGGAATCGGTCCGATTACCAAACGTGATTGTATCATCTGAATAAAATAATCTGTAAGAGGTCGGAATACATAAGGGTTTTCTTTATAAAATACCCAATGTTCTAGGACTACTAGAATACTTTTCTTATTAGAATTGATACTCAACTCAGACGTATTCAAATGATTATGTTACAAAATCCTGCTTACCACATTTGCATCACTTTTTTAAGTGTATAGTCTCGATATTAAAGTATGTAAGTCCAATATGAACTTCGCCAAATTTGTGTATAATTACGAATTAGAAATTTTCCCAACCCACTGATGGCCCCTATAGGTAAATACAATTTTCAATGAATACTTTTTTTAATTTTTGAACAGGTTTGAAAATTACAAGACGCTTTCAAAATAGAACATATTATAGAAGATATTATATTTATTGTTTCTTATTCATCCGACGGGCGAGGTGACTTATTCAGATCAAACTGGTAGGGAGAGTGGCTAGAACCAGTCGAAGAGATTGTAGAATGTGGAGTTTGTGGAGCTCGTGGAGTTCTTGGACTTTGTGGAATTTGAGGACCTTGTGCAGTTTGTCGAATAGGTATTATTAGAGGATCTGCAGGTCGCTGATGAAGATATGCTGGTGGAAGTTGTGGACCTTGTTCCCTATGTCGAATAGGTATTATTGTAGGATCTGCAAGTCGTTGATGTAAATATGCTGGTGGAAGTTGCACCCTTCGTGGAATAGGTCTGGTTATAGGAACTGCTGATTGTTGATGATAGTATCCTGATGGAGGTTGTACCCTTCGTGGAATAGGTCTGAATATAGGAGTTGTAGGTTGTTGATTTAAATGTTCTGGTGGAAATCGTGCCCTTCTTGGAGAAGAAAGTGAAGGTGTAGGATGTCTTGCTTCTGATTCTGTAATATGGATAGATGATGACAATTGTGCATTGACATCTAGTGATGCGCTCCGTTCTGATTCTCCTGAATGCTCTTGTCCTGACTGTAAACTCAGTTCTGAAAAAATGCAATAAAGATGCTTAAACTTTGAGGCAAAGAAAAACGACGATCTTTAAAAGTACGCCGATTCGGTGTTGTTTTCAGTTGCAAAAAATAAAACACCAAACAATGAGAATGCAGCTATGTTCATGTTACAGTTTCACACTTGAAGTGTTCTCATTCTGAGAAAAATATCTTATTCTGAGAACATATCAAATGAGCTGCAACAAAAATGATCCCACTGTTTTTCTGTGGGGTAATTAGGGAGCGTCCAATTATGACGTGAGGCTTTCAGGGGGAGGGGGTCCAAAGCATTTCTTACGTAAGTTTCCTCTTCTTAATTATTTTTAAATATATGCTCATTGAAACCAGTCAGACATTAAACCTGTTATCTAAAATCCCTTCCCAAAGCCCCAATTATCCCAACTCTCATAATCAGCCTCCAAGCACTGCCTGACGTACTCAGTCCTGCGGGTGTTTTCAATATCTAAAATCCCCTACCGTCTGCAGCCGGATTTTTAATGGGAGCGTTCGCTTTCACCTGAACATTTGGTCAGGGGAGTTGATAACTGCAGAAAACCAAAACAAAAATTCTTCAAAATCTTATTAAAATCCCCTAACATTATTCAAAATTCGTGAAAAAACTTCGATATCTCTTGAAATCCCTTAAAATTCTTCGAAATCCCGTGAATTCCTTTGAAATATTTTGAAATCTCTCAAAATCCCTTGGAATCTCTTCAAATCCTTTTTGATCCGCGAAAATTGCTCGTGATTTCTTAAAAACCCTGAATTCCGTCGAAATCCTTTGATATCTCTGGAAATCCCGTAAAATATCTTGAAATTTGATCACACTCCCTTAAGTCACTCAAAATCTTGTAAAACTCCTGGAAAAATGGAGATTCTCTCCAAAATCGTACGAAGTAATTTCTTGAAATTCTTGACATCTTGTAAAATCGCTTAAAATTTGTGAAACATCTCGTAATTTATTGGAATCGTTTGAAATAATCTAAAACTTTTGTAATCCCTTGAAATCTCTTGAAATTCTCTCAAGTCACTAGAAATTTTTTACGTCTTTTGAAATCCCTTGAGGTGTTTTGAATTCTCGTTCACAGTGAAAATTATTGATATATTGAGTAAAAAGACAAAATATTATGTGAAAAGTGGGGGAGGGGTAAGAAAAATCTTACAAATCCTTAAAATAGGGGGGAGGAAGTCTCAGATTTGAAAAATCGTCCTTACGTAATTAATGGTCGTCAAAAGTCCATGTTTGTCCACAAGGAGGGACGGCTCAAAAAGTGGCAAAAAATTGTACACGTGGCATATGGGCGGCCCTTTGCAACTTTTTATTCACGAGTGAATCCTTTTTGTATAAAAAAACTTTTTGAAACAGTTTTGATAGTTGATAAGCAATATATTTTGATGTGTTATGGATATTATGCCTTACCAATGGAACTGAAGAAAACCATAAAGACAAGGAGTAAAGTTGCGAAGATGACCCTCATTTTCGGTAAATAGAACTGATAAGAAGGAACAAAACTTTCAAAATCTCTGGAGTGGCAATTGAGGGTTTCTCAAGAAATTTTCGGGAATATATAGAATACAGAAAGGACAGTTGTTACATAATGAGAAATATGGCATTTACTTACATAAGGATTTGATGGAGATATAATTGTTTGTTCTAGAAAATGAATAGTATGTTTCATATAGTTTAAAATGTTGTCTTAAAACGTCAGAAGCATATTTCAGAATGTTTGATATATTGTACTGCTGTAAGTAATAATAAACCATAATTTTAATCCCTGCCTCAACTTCTTATCGTTCTTTTATTGTTTTTTATCTTCGTCTCTCTTATATGTATACGCATTGGGAATTCAGACTTTAATCTACGCTTTTCTGCAATGTACTAAATTTAAAGAACAAAGAAGTGGTCTGAATTTTTAGAATTACATTTGACGCGAAATCGTGAAAATTTGCAATTTCTAAAATTGGAGTCTTAAAATTAAACAATTTTAAGTGGGAAACCAAAAATTTAACGTCATCTTATGAAAATGTCATTCCTATTGGTGTGGTCCGAGCTCAATGTTGAACAGCTAGGGAAAATGAAGAAGAAATGTTTATAAAAAGAAACATGCAACAAAGTTTTGACTACCTACTTGAAAACATTTGTCAACCATGACGTATTAAAAAAATTGATTTAAGGGAAAATTATGTTAAAGTAAAGAACATGAAAACGTTTCTGTAAAAATATTGAAATGGTTACTCAAAATATTACTAGGATAAAAAATTTGCAAAAAATGAAATGCTTTGGGGCCGTCCACATGCCACGCGGACAGTTTTGGGAAGCGTCGTCAAAAGTCCAAACTTGTCGACAATGGGGGATGCGGAATGGTCGAAAAGTGGACAGAACCTCTCGAAGGAACAAAATTTTCAAAATCTTTGATCAAAAAGTAGATAGAACTGATAGAAGGAACAAAATTTTCAAAAATTTCAAAGGGTTGATTGAGGGTTTTCCATAAAATGTTCAGAAATATAAAAAGTACAGAAAGCATAGTTATTACATAATATAAAATATGGCATTCACTTAGATAAGGATTCAATGGAGATACAATTGATTGTTCTGGAAAATAAATAAGATGATTCATATAGTATCATAAAATTTTTTCTCAAAATGTCAGAAGAATATTTCCAACTGTTTGCTATATTGTAGTTCTGTAAGTAATAATACAGGTAAATCGTAATATTAATCTCTGTCTAGACTTTTTATAATTCTTTTATAGTCTTTTTAACTTTTCCTCTCTCATATGTATACGCATTGGCAATCAGCGGTATGCGATCAAATTTATATTATTTAAATAGCAAATAAACTAAAATTTTACACGCAGAGATAGATTGGATTTGAGTGAAATCTGATAAAATCCAGATTTTAAGCTATGCTTTTCTGTAATCCACATTTAAAAAACAAATGAGAGGTTCGAATTTTTATTATTTCATTTTTACATAAATTATACAAATTTGCAACTTCTGAAATTGAAATTTCAAAAATTAGAACGTTTCTAATGGGAAACGAAAAGTTTAACGTCATTCGTTATGAGTACGTTTGAAATTAAATATTTCAGCCCGCTTTAAAATGGTTTAAATAATTATTATCGAGTTTCATCCAAAAATAATATTCTAAGACAGGTGTGTCTCCAGACATTTTAAGTAATCTTTTATTCATAATTTCTAAGCAAAGTCGTCTACATTTTCTTATATTTTAATCAATTCTGCTTTATTTAGGTACTTCAATGAGATAATTTCAGAAAAATTAATCCGAGAGGAGGTCGGCAGGCAACCTGAAGTAAGGGTTTCATAGGCGTAGGCTTAAGTTTTAAAAAATGATCATTTTTATAATTTCTCATACTTCTAGTTTCAATAGGAAGCAGATTTTTTGCAAGGTTTCCAGAATTTTTCTACGCGTTGCGCAGTGGTGTTTTATGTGGGAATAAAAACGTTAGTGTCGCAGCTTAATCATTTTTTTTAGACGAGATAAGAAACGGATGAAATTTGTCTCATTTTTCTTATTTTTCATATTTTTCAACTATTGATATAAAACAAAAAAATAAAACTCTTACATAACAATTTTTTTTGTTATATCTCAATTCTGCATGCCAAGAGCTTCAATTTGAGCAATCCTTAAAGAAAATTGGACTAAAAGAAAGGCTTTCAGCAAAGGGGGTCTTCTCACTCCTAAATGATTATTCGCTTGAAATTTGGAACTTAAATCGGGAATAAATTTTTCTCAGGGTTCTCAGTATTTTTCTATTCTCCTCAGTCTTTACCTGTAAAGAATTTTTTGATTTTGACTGAAGCAAAGACATTCAACATAACTCGCTTGATGACAAGGATAAGCTGCATACGATGCGATTGCAGTGCAGTACAGACTAGCGATCGAAAATTAAAACATTTTGTAATGAGACACTGCACAAAAGAATGGAGCTAAATCTTGCCTCTTTCGGCGGCTGAACTGGAACAGGACATGTATGGAAGCGTGGAGTGCGATAACGCGTAAGACTCCAGCCTTTTCCAATGACTTGACACTGAAACAAGAAAAAATACGGAAACATGGAATGACACCAGCCTCTTTCGACAAGTAGATGATCTGCGATGATTTCCTAAAGACGTGAAGGCATGGAAGCTGAATCAGAATTAGGAGCGTTTAGATGAGTTTCTAGTTGACGTTGAATCCAAGACTTCCAAAACTCGAATTCTGTTCTGTAGAAATGATTTGAGCTCATCAAGAGTTAAAGGCTTCGTGGACTCACCGAGAGAAGTTCTCCAATCTCGACGGCATTGCCGATCTGAATTTCCCACGGCGACATGAACGAGCTAGGACGACAATTGGTCGACTGGTTCCCCCAAGATAGACGAAGCTTGGAGATTATCAACTGTTGTATTGTGCAGCTCTTTTAGAGCTGATTCGGCTTCCATCGGAGGAATCACAGAGATTTCAGCCAAGTGAGCATTAAATAGAAATCTCCTGTTCTCATCAGCTAAACCACTTTTGATCAGATGGCAAAGCTCAGTCTGCTTCAGGAAATAATTCCTAAGGGACATCGCAAGAATAACACATAGACAACAAGATAAATTTAGAGTCCACAAAACTGTACAAATTTACGAGACTGGTTAACAGCTAGCCCAAACAAAGACTTAATGGCAGCTAGGTTTGAAAAGTCTGAAGAATTGATAAATCATCACACGAAATCGAATAAACTCTTGAGAGTCTGAGTGTTATTCGTAAATCAATTCAAATGACACTCCCGGAATAATGTTCACTTTCTTGATTCGGTTTGATAAGAATGAAGGTCAAATTGTTGCCAACTTACCAAACAACGATTATACACAAATTCGAAACTTATTGGCAACTCAATGCTCACCGATCTATCGCACCCGTGTCAAGGTTACGAAATCCACAGGAACGTGCCTTAGAACCTTCTCGAAGAATAGAAAAAATCCTTTCAGAATCGAGAAGATGTATCCAATTTAGAAGTCACTAAAGTTACAGACACTCACTGTCATAAATTTTGAAAATTCATGAAAGCGTCTCACTAGAAACACTATGACAAAAGGTAACGAAATACAGAATCATTTAAGTCATAATGCACTGGCAATGGACGGTGCACTTCCAGTCAGAAGTCAAAAAGTCACTAAATTATCATGACTTTAACCATTTCTGCCAGGATTTGTGCGAAAAGTTCTCGCACAAACGAACCGAATGAGTTACACCAAAGGTTTAGCCGAAGAACTAATGTTTTGTACGTTGATTGAACCGAAATCGAACTGCACAGTGTCTAGACGAACTGAAAATCTACTGAAGGATTGAACTCAATAAGACTATCACATTTCAGTAACAGTAACACTTGTAAACTAAGTCGCAATCTTTATCGAAACAAAATTTACTAGATTGTTACTAGATTGTTATAATGAAGCTAAATTGAGACTGTAATTCGCTTCTGGCAAACGCAAACTGACAGAGAACACTGAATCGAGAAGCAAGAAGAGATAAGACAAACAATATAGCCGGTTTGGACGATCGAGAAATTACGTCATTGAGTTTAAGAAATGACACAAATTAATTTAGAAAAAAATAAAAATGAACTATTTTCAGTTTTGTACGCAATACACGCATAATGCTGATAATCTTTATATTTTCGATTATACGTCTGGATACCTCTGCATCTATCTTTTCCGTCAGCAGTAGATAAGCTTGCAAGATAAACGAAGTTATCAACTTGTTCTACCTTCTCTTCATGCTGGTATCAAGTCTGCTCATCATTCTCTGCAAATCGTCGACTGATTCTGCCGTAACAATCTTATCATCTGCAAACGCTAAACGACATTTGTCCATGTATATATTGAACATCCAGGAGGTTATAACGCAGCCTTCCCTAATGCCCTGCTTAGTATCGAACCGATCGCTCAGTTGTTTATTAGCGCTCACACTTGCTTTACTACCATTATATACTGCTATTATTGCTTTTAGAAGCCAACTATTCACTCTGTAGTCTTTCATTGCTTCCCAAAGTTTAGATCTACTCACCTCATTAAAAGCTTTTTCCAGGTGAACAAATGCACAGAAAACTCTTTTGTTTACCGTCAAATTTTTTTCTATGATCTGTCTCAAGCCGAATATCTGATCCGCACATGACCTCCCTGGCATAAATCCGCATTAGACTTTCCAGATATCTCCCTTAGTTATTCCCATCACCTTCCCAATAAGTATTTTGGTAAATATTTTGCCCACGCTATTCAGTAGGTTAATCGCTCTATAAATAGTACAGTCACCTCTATCACCCTTTTTCTTGTAGAGTGAGACGATAATCACCTTTCTCCAATCATTTGGAACTTCATTATTCACATCACACTTATTCATAAACTCACTCGACCACACAAACAAATATCAACCGCCTTTCTTCAGCATTCCAGCACTGAGACCATCTAAACCAGCAGCCTTACCATTCTCTGGTTTTTTAATCATGGACATAATGTAGTCGATATCGATTTTTCTTCAGCTATCTATAACGGGATTGTCTGACGTATTCTCTTCAGTGTCACGAATATAATGCTCTATAGCTTGACCTCCATATAATTTCTTAAAAAATATCATTCAT
>JAUMHM010087398.1:0-10380 GCA_032362435.1 Melikaiella ostensackeni | reverse complement strand
AATGGACTTCATTGTGGACATGCAAGGCTTCATGAAGCCCATCAACCAGTTCGTCGTCAAGGAGTTGACTATAATTCTTTTCCAGGAGGACGCTCAACCTATGGTCTACCTCTTTGAACCACCCTACTACTGGGGCTCGCTGCCTGTCAAATACAAGAGTGAAAATTTATGGTTTACGTGCAATTACCATGGTCTAGAATAGACATCTGGTGTCATAACCTATGAAGAAGTAAGACTTGTAATCCGAGAAAAACTACGTCATGCTCGTGCAGTCTACGTCAAAGGACTGGAAAAGAAAAAATAGTTATCCCAGTATGTACAAAACGTGTATAATTTGGAAAATCTAGCCTTTTCCTCGCTAAAAAACTGAACAGTATAGTTTCAACGAGGTGCAATCACCACGTTCAATGCTGGAATGCAAATCGCGCAGTTCGCAATGCTCTTGCTCTCAAGACCTGGTTCATGTCTCCCCAGGATCAGCCGACTATCAGACATTACTCTGGAAGCAGAGCTAATGATGCTGATACAAGTGAAAGTAGTAACCTAATTTTTAATAATAAAAAACAACTTAATTATGACATTTGTAATTACTCACCCATAGTTAAAACGGTATTGCCATACGTGTGGGACTGATTTGCTATGTGGCGTGCGTTTTCGCATTTACGCACTTCAGCGTCGAATCATCCAAAAACATCGATGGATCTTTCTAACAGAAATGTTAGGAACAAAGCTTCCCGAAACTTCAAAGCAGGAAATTTCTAAAGAAATAGCGTCTTTCATGTCTCGAGCATTCTCGAAACTTCGATTTAGAGAGATCACGTCCCATGTTTCCAGAAAGTCTGATGACAGAGACAATTTTAGATGTAATAGCTCCTCATGTTGCAAAATTTCTAGAAACTTCAGTGTATGGGAAATCGTTAGAGATCTCATCCATCAACGATTTCAGGAAGTTAGATTTCCAGAAAGTTCGATTTCCAGAAGTTTCAAGTTCCTTGGGAAGTTGAGTGAAGAGGTAGGGGTGGTTGGTGGTTCGGTCGGCAAAACAGGGACCATCCCTATCGATCGAGGCAAGATTGCATGTCAGTGACCTACCTTACCGAATGGCGGTAAAACAGTTGTCGGTCATTCAACATCGGCGACAGTGGCGCCATCTGTCGGCGACAGTTGGAACTACGTAGCCGGTCCCAGAACCGGCCTAGCTATACTACTACTCTTGTGTGAAGCTTCTTCGTGCAGAGTTTTACGGTATGCAGGATAACTGTGGTAATTTCAAAATGTTTGATTTGGCGAATAAACTTGTATAGAGTTTTCGCCTGTATAGTTTTACTGTGTAGAGTTTATTTGTGCAGAATTGCTCGTTTTCATTATTTTCAGTATGTTTTTCATAATTTATGTCTCATACAACTTTTTCAATTTTTATAACTAAATTGTAACTTAAAAATTACTCAAAACCTCATAATTCGAAACTTGCCTAATTCGAATGAAAGTGATGAAAGTGTATCAGATCATTATCAAAGAAAAATTCATACATTCTAGAGACCTGAAGGTACCACTAATCTTTCTACAGAGCTATTAGTTCTTTTTTTTTAATTCCACAAGTTTCAAATCTATATAGGGGGAGAGTGAAAATGCTGAAATTGATTTAATCGTCTGGACTAAGGGAAAAAAATGTGTAGGTTAGCATCCGAAAAAAATTAAAAAATATTATATTGTTTATAATATATATAATATAAATATAAAAAATAAATATATAATTATATAATATTGGTTCGAGAATTATGGCAAATTTTTGGTGCGTAGAGTTTTTGCTAGTTGGAAAAGGGGAAGGACTAGTCGGCCGAAGATTTGGGACGACTAGCCAAGCTTATGAAAAATATTTAGATACTCATACCGAATTTCAGGACGACGAGACACTTAATTTTTTCATGCTGAGTTAAATACACACTGTTTTGGAAAAAGTCAAATATGGCATAGAAAATTTTTTTTTCATTGTTCCAAAATCGTTCATTTTCGAATTTTTTACGGTATTTCATGATTTTGGAACGCTTTAAACACCACGAAAAAAAGATTTTCCTATGAGACTGAAATAATAGCATCTTTTTTCCGATTTACGGTGAAGAAGTTTCAGCAAAAACTTTACATACAAAAAATTTGCCATAATTGTTGAACCAATAGAAATTTTTTTGATTTTTCAAGAAATTTAATTTCCATATCTAAAAAGCGAACAGAAGAAATTAACCGTTTTCAAAATTTTCCTAAGAATTTTTCTTCCAGATGCCAACCCACAAATTTTTGTGCCTCAGCTTAAGCGATTTGGTCAATTTCAGCATTTTCACTCCGCCCTAATATAGATTTCAAACTTTTGAAATTAAAACAAAACAACTAATAGTTCTATAAAAAAACTGAGGATAGCTTTGCATTCCTCTCAGCAACAACTCCAGGTGCTTTTTGAATTAATCAAGGAAAAAGATATTCCAAACAACTTTATTGTTTTAATACATTGCGTAGTTATTATAAATAAATCTATAAGTCCGAAAAACCTGTCAAACATATTAGCAGATTCCCGACCAAAATACTCATCGGACACGTTACATAACTGCTCCGTAACAGAAGGGGAACATTGTTATATCTAGTTATGTAACGAGTATTGTCGTTCAGTGATGTACTTGTTCTATAACTGAAAGGTAAAATAACCTTGTTACCGTATGATGATATAACAGTTCCATGAAAAGAAATTTCAATAATTCTGTAGCAATGTGATATAAGTGTCATAAAAGACAAATGTAACAATTGTTCTGTAACTTGGTTAAACGCAAGAACTATAGCTGTTATGTTACAGTGTTACGTTAGTGAACCGTAACGTCGTTACGATGTAGTTCCGTGAGCTGTGCATTATGCACATCAGTAACAGCTATGTAACAAATTGACATAAGTGTTATGTAACAATCGTGTAACATTATTTCTGTAAATTGGTTACACGCATGGTCTATAACAATTTTTAAAAGTGTTACGTAAGTAAACTGTAACGGTGTTATAGTGTAGTTCTGTAAGCTGTGCATAATGCACGTTAGTAACAGCTATGTAACAATGTGACATGACTATTATGTAACAATCGTATAGAATTTTTTTCGGTAACTTGGTTACACTTATGATCTCTAACAATTTTGTTACAGTGTTACGAAATTAAACTGTAACAGCGTTACTGTGTAGTTCTGCAAGTTGCACAAAGTGTCACAATGTGACATAACTTTTATGTAACATTCATGTAACATTCCTTCTGTAACTTATTGCCCCAGTAGACGTCGCAGGCCTGCGCAGCCGCGAATCCGCCATCTGTTCAGCTGTTTGCAACACTATTACGCTATGACATGACTGTATCGGTTCATTCAAATTTTACGTATATTCTATAGTCTCTATTGAATGAGAGTAAATAGAATTAATAAGAATAAGTGCAGTGAAAGACTTTGATGCAAGTGTAAAGTGAATTTAGTGTCCATGTGAAACAGGAAAGTGATTCTTCAAGTTAGAACATGCTTTGTATTTTTTGGAGTGCGATAATTCCTTCAAGCATTTTCGAAATTACGGATAATACGATTAGAACAGTATATGTGAGATTCAATCGCGATACAGTCGTGCAAGTGGAATATGCAGCCAAGAAAGGTGTATGAATATTTAGGTTAGGGCCAATTCATTGCTCCTTCGAGGTCGCAGCCTATCAAGAGGGAATTTGGTACTTTTTATGTAACATAACTACGTAAGATACATATAACAGACTTGAATTGTTGTTATATAACACTGTAACATATACATTATGTAACTATGTGACAGATCCATTACATTACCATACAACCTTCGGTAAAGCTGTTATAGAACTGTTACATAATCATGACAGGGCATTACTGATTCGATATTGATATATAAAATTTATATAACATAACACTGTTATAAAATGGTTACAGACGTGTTATAAAACTTATGTCAGAGAGTTACAGAGCCGTTATGGAACTGATGCATCATATGGAGTGTGACATTTTGCGTCACAGGTGATTCACCAGTTATGAAACATGTTACAATCTGTTTTGTAACAGTTACACAAATATTATATAACCATGTTTGCTTGGTACATCTAGGTGTTGTATCATTTTCCCACATTTTTACTGTTGACTATCCGAAAATTTTAACTGATAATATACGTAAAGAAGATAATATTATTAGCTAACTTCCACGAACCCTGAATAAATAATAAATAATGAAAGAATTATTCTTTTTATCCCCTCCATGCTGACTCCGTACTACAAACGGATCTGTATACGGATTACCAATTTGTGAAATTTGTTGGAATTAAGCTGTAAGCCCTTCTATAATTCTGGTCAGCAGCAATTGTACTGATATTTTCTAAACTGTAAACAGAATAAATAGTGAAATCATTAAATAAAAACCTGCATTTTTAAAGAAATTCTAACCCTACATACCTTCAAAGCATTACATAATACTTAAATAACCCCTTTAATTATCAAAAGCAGAAATAGAATTCCTATTTTTACTTCTGGGGAACTTATGGTTTATAAATTTAAGGTTAAATAACCTGCAAACGACATCTTCCAGACAAAAATTTATTATAATATTTTCAAAACATACATATATGTAGATGACGTTTCGAAAACCAGCAGGTTTTCCTGATCAGATCTGTAGATTAAATATAATTAACTATAATATTTGCAACTACAATAATAGCTTCGATAAGTGATAATAATATTACAAAAAATGTACTTCATGACCCTCATGACGTTATTCTATAAGTTCAAGATTCGACCGATATAGCAAACGAAGAATATTATTATTCATTGAATCAATCAGTTTTCAGTGTGTGTAAATTCCGTTATGTAATATTTGATTATTTTCAATAGTTGAGCACATTAGTAAGAAGTAGGATCTATGAGTAAAACCAAAAATGTAATTATTAATATAATTTCAATTCCTTATTCAGGCCGAATTGAAAAAAATATGAAAATACTCTTAGATGAAATCAATAGTATAAAAACTGTCTTTAGGGTAGATACTTAACTTAATGAATTCGTTAAATTATAGGTAAAGACAAACTTGATACTTTGGATCAATGTACTTAATGTTGTTTACAGATTTTCTTGTCGTTGTGGTAAAGCTTATATTGGACAAACAAAACTTCCGCTGCGAATTGGATCAAGTTTTCTCTATATCAAAGTTTTAAAAATAGCTTTATCAATGTTCATAAATTCACAGGTAACATATCTATGAATTTATCCACAATTTTGGTTTTTTTCTTATACCAACTAATAGCACGTGTTGATTCTAACCAAACAATTTTTTTGTTTTACTCATAGATTCTACTTTTTACTGATGTGCTCAATTATTAGAAATAATAAAAATAATAAATAATGGAATTTACACACACTGCAAACTAATTGATTCAATTAATAATAATATTTTTCGTTGGTTACATCGGTCGAATCTTGAACTCATTGAATAACGTCATGAGGTATATTATTTGTAATATTATTATTATTTTATTAAATAATCATATAAATGAATATTTATTTTATTTCATTTCATTATTACATATATTATTATATATATAATATATTATATATATATAATTTAATTTATTATTTTGTTTAAATTAATTAATTAATATTAATAAATTATTATTATTATTTTGAAAATATTATAATAAATTTTTGTCTGGAAGATGTCGTTTGGAGGTTATTTAACCTTATGTTTATGAATCCTTCAATTATTCATCTGTTATACGAAAATCGGAAAAATAAAAAAATAGGAAAAAGTATAGAACAATTAAGCGAGTTTATTATAAATTATGTTTTTTTCAGTCCATGTCAATATCCAAATACATAGGAATGGTAACTTTATAAAAAGACAAGCCATTTCTCAATGATACAAGCTTTTAGAATTTTTATAATTACAGGATATTCTTCAATGTACTTGTATAATTACGACCGAATAATTGAAGAAATGAATAATACTAAGAACACAATTAATCAATTTTTGAATTCGTTGCTAAAGTCCATGAATTTGATGAATAATTAAAACAATTTTTTAAACTATTTTTATAGGTACTCAACACTTTCCTGTGATAGTGAAAAACATAAAAAGAAGTTCGTTCAAAATAAGTATGAATCCAGTACTATAAATTTACTTTTACAAATGAAAAAACACCGTTATATAATTTAATATTATAACTTTTGAAACAAATTTAAGCACACTCAAAAAGATTCCCCGACTTTCCCTGACCAGCCAAATTCACTGACATTCCCAGGTTGTTAAGGTTTTCCAGGTAAGTAGATAACAAGACACCATGCAATAGATATAAAAAGAGATTACGCACGAAATTGATATAAACGTTCAAAAAATGAACAATAGACAAGGAATTTTTTCTTCAAAGCGAATGAAGTGTCCTTATTTTCAAAACATAGATAAAAAGGTAATATACAGCACACCCCAACATAGATTTGTGCAGTTAAAAGAATACGCTGTCTTGCTGTAACCTCTCTTTCCCAAGGAGAGCATTGAATCAGAAGATTTCGTTTGCAAACCTTGCTGTTATTGCTTCGCTTTCATGTTTAATGCTTTTTCAAATACAGCAATATCAAGTGATTGTAGACATGATTCTGTTATTTCTGATAATAACATACCTGAACCACATTTACATTTGAAAATTGAACATCATATTCTTGAACTACAGTAACCTATGGAAACTGGTCATGAAAAAAGATTCGACGGGAAACTACGCGTATAGAAAACGAAAGCAAATTGTTGATCCATTTTCCAAAGTTTATAGTGAGCAAACTTTCAACAGCAGTCGATGTATCATTGCCATCAAAAACTGAAAGTGATCAATGGGAGCAATGAGACGTAAATTCAGATTGGCTCTTTAAAATTGTATATCCAAGTCAGAGAAAATTCGATTATTGACAGTAGTTTCTGATAATGTTTAACGAGGCAAGAACGAGCAAAAAAGAAAAAGGCATCCATCACTCTCCTGACATATATTCTGGTCATCCTATCAGTGAGGATGATATCCGATTAGCAATGGAATATTATTTGAATGATGACTTAGATTGGTCACGTCAAAGCCCTAACAAAAGTGACGTAGAAAACGATTATAAAAACGGTGAAAAGGTGAAAAAAGTTCAACGCTTTTTAACAAGAAGTGTTAATGAAATTTCCGAACTTTTTCAAGATCAACAACCGGAAGCGAAAATTGATCAAACGAAATTTTATTCCTTGCGATCAAAGTGGATTGTAAATGATCCGCCGAAAAAAGTGTGTTTATGCATTTATTGCTCGAATTTTTAACCTTGACTCATTGGTCTGAAAAAAATATTAGAAAAGAACGACATGCAGACATAAAAAAACCAGATGGAAGTACTCTCTTTAGTGTTATATTCTCCAGCAACTAATGATCGTCTTTTTTAATGTTGCAGAGAACGTCCAGGGGCTAATGATATAACACTTTAATCTCTACGTATTTTAAATGAGATAGCTGCTGAAGAAATAACTTTTGCTACTTGGAAGAATGCGAGTTAGAGAAGAGAATAACCACAGTTTCGGCATTTTTGAGTGAATTGAGTACGTGAACAGTGAAAACGAATCTTCACATTTGCGTAAAAGATAGACAAAGGACAGAGATCGAAAAAGAAGAAGAAGAAGTGAAATGCAACTTGAAGAAGGTGCTCTACATTCTGATTTCGCGGAAAATTGGAAAAAGTTAAACAGGCAGAAACTCAAAGCGCTTATTGGAAATCTGACCATATTTTAATCTTTACAGCCGTGTATTATCGAGGTGAAGAAGTCACAATTTTTGCAGTTGTATGCGATGACACGAAATGCGACTCTGCTCATTTTTCAGAGAAAAAAATAAAACTATCTTCTCTCCAAGGCACGCGCACAAGATAAACGCTTATAGGATATATTTGACATATTAGTACCAACTTCAAAAAATCAAGAAAAAAATGGTGGCTTTTTAAGAAATTTGTGTTTAAATATTTTCAGAAATACCGCCGCCATTTCGTCAATTTAATTTATTTTTAATTTTAGACGGATTTCGAAAGTGAATGAAAAGATCTATCAGAATTAAGATGAAAAAAATAATCTATATTGGTTTAGATACTGCAATTTTTTTAAATATATTTTCAACAAATTTCTAATAAACTGCATCACCAACTTTAAATGCTCTAATACTCATGTTATGGTCTAAATTTCAAGTTGGTCTTTGAATAAATTCACTTAACGAGCATTTGGAATTTTAAATAGAATGCAAGTAAAGGTTTATTAATTCTGTATGCTGCGATATTACACAAAAGACGAATTACAGACTAATTTATTAAATCAAAAATCGACCACGTGGTTGGCCAGCTTCGAACCGATTGACTAACGATCTTCCGCGACAATTCGCAAAAACAAAGCTCATGGGTTATCCGAATAACACATTTCACGAATACAACCGGGAAGTTAATTCCACGACAACAATAGGTTGAAGGGTGCAGTAGTTGCCGGCCAAACTTGTCCCCCGACAGATGTTGTCTTTTGTTTGTTTTGGCTTTAAATATCAAAATATTTTTGATTTTAGTTCAGGCACGATATTCGGCTTATTATTTGTTTTTATTCATAATAATATAATAATTTAGTGCAAAAATGTTGATATTTTATTCCCAAATAAACAGAAGACAACAAGTATCAGGGGACGGATTATACTGGAAACAACTGTACCCCTTAGCTTACGGCAAACTATGCCAAAAGAGGAAATCGGTCACTCGATCCTCAACGGTATCTAGATTTCGGCGTCCCTACGACAAATGACTAGCGCCGCCTCTCGCGCGCCCTCTCACTCCTTCTCTTAACATTACTGCAGGGCTGCAACAAAACACCTTTCGTAATATTTCAATTCATCTGATCTTGACTTAAATCTACGCTTTCTCTGACTTCGATGGTCGATTCAACATCGAGATCTGAATCTTTATCTGCATCACAGTAGAATTCGTTAGGATCTTTATCCATCCAGCCTCTCCAAATTTTCAACTGACTAACGTGCGCTGTCGTTTTCGTTTGTGCTGAATCTTTTTTACTCAAACTCTGAACTTGATAAGTGTCTGAGAGTGAAATACCTATCACAACCAGCGAACTCTTAAATCGTGGTTGTAATTTCGTAGACTTTCCTGTGGAAGATTTGTTTCAACTAACGTATATAATATCTCTAACCTTATAATGTACATTTTTTCACCTCGACTAATCATACCTAGCCTTCGCTTTTTGTTGTTCCTTGCGGATTCAATCTGATACTTCTTCTCTAATTTCGACGAGCGACTTATATGATTTGCAGTTTGATGTAAGAGTTCTTGTTAAGCCATCCTGAAAGCGTGGCTTGTGGATGACGAGAAGAATTTAAAGTATGTGAGATGCAACGCTTTCGACAGAAATCTTTGAACTGTTCCGAAGTGTACAAAGTTCCTCTATCTGTAATAAGTTTCGTAGGCGTTTTAAACCGATTTACCAATTCTTCAAGCTTTTTAATCGTCGACTTAGATTTGACATCTTTAACAGTACACAATTGCGTTAACTTAGTTAAGTTTCATTTCACCGCTAAAATATATTTATTTCCTCGATTCCCCGTTACAAATGGCCCTAAATGGTCGGTGTAAGTAATTTTCCAAGGTCGCTCTTCTATGGGAATAATATGCAACTCGCCTGCCTGTCTACCTACTTTATTCTTTGAGAGGATACACTCGATACATGTACTTATGTGTCTTCTGACATATCGTCGCATGCCTGGGAAATAATAGTACTCTTTCAGTCCAGCTTTGGTTCTGGTTATGCCAAATGGCTCGAGAAATTATGATACTTGATCACCATCGCTTTACGCATCGCAGGCGGAACAACATACAATTCTTTTTTTCGTCCGTGATCGATTTTGAGAAACAATCCATTCGTCAAGACGTAAACTTTTACTTCGCCTTTCTCGCGGCGCGTCCGATCAGCTACTTTCTTTTCTAAAATCTCAAGCTTTCGACTCAAACTTTCATCGCTCCGCTGATTAAATAGGATTTCACTATCGTAAACAGTCAAGGAAAACATGATTGCATCCGATAACTGAGTTTCAGCTAATTCAACTGGGGCTCGCGAAAGAGCGTCTACATGTTTCATGAGCTCACCTTTCTTATGAGAATTGTAAAGGTCTTATTCGCCTAACAAGCCTAACCAACGGATTACTCACGGGTTTTTAGTTTTTAAGGTGTTGATGTATACTAAAGTATACATGGGCTGAAAAGTCTTCGGCCTGACAATGAGAAAACGATATTTTGAATGAAAAATTGGCTTTATTCTTCGACA
>JAUMHM010087397.1:0-10380 GCA_032362435.1 Melikaiella ostensackeni | reverse complement strand
TTTTTTCGAAAGCCTCCAGGGGACTTCGTTTTCGCACGAGAAAATTTTGTGCCCTTATTGCATCCGGACCCTCAATTATGGAAAGGGGAGAATGAGAAGGTTTGGAGTAAATTGGAAAACATTAGGAACAGGCAGAGAGAGAATGAGGGAGAAAGGAAAAGGAAAATGAAAGCATTAGAAGAGAGAGTGAGTAAACTAGAAATAACTAATGAACATAAGGTGAAAGAAAGAGGTAGGGGGTATCGGTGAAATGAAACAGTGTGGAGCGAGTATGCATAAGAATATTGAAAGGTTGCATTTGAGACTGAGTGGGGTCGAAAGAAAAATGGGAGGCTAAGAAAGGGCGAAGAGGAAAAAAATAATCAAGGACATAAAAGTAGACAGTGAAATGGAAGAGAAAGAGATTTAAAATCTGATGAGAGACATCGATGCACAAGTCATAATGGAAGGGATGAATAATCTAGGAGGGAAGAAAGAAGGGAAAGAATGTATGTATGTTTTTAGTGAAAGTAGGGAGTGAAGAGGAGAGGTATGAAATTATAGAGAAGAAGAAGTTGTTGAGAGGAAGAAATGAAAGAATCGAAGAAAATCTGACGTTGTTAGAGAGGAAGAGAAAGGAGCTAATAGAGCGGGAGGCATGGGCTGAGAGGAATTATGGTGATAGGGTAAGAATTAGGAGACAGGATTTGGGTAAACGGAGAGGTCTGGATTTGGGATGATACAATAGAATTAATGCACGAAAGAAATGAGAGTAATGCAAAGAATATCACCGAAAGGATATATGTAGAAGAGGCAAGCGGTGAGAAAGGATTACGTAAAAGGGAGAGGTATGGGTGACATGGTGTCAGGGGTAAGAAAGGAAATGGTGGTTGAGGAAGAAAAGGAAGAGGATACGGAAGAAAAGGACGGAACAATGGTGGAAAGAATAAAAGTAGGAAAAAGGAATGGTATGGACCGGTGAACAAGGGGGAGAGGTGTGGGGCGAAGAAAAGGAGGACATCCTAGGAAATTCGTGACATAGGGAAACGGGTCGGGAGGGCAGGATACTTTCGGACTTGTTCGGAGAGGCGGGGTGGTTTATTCATAACGGCAATACCAAGCGGAATGAAGGTTAGTGGGACGACGAATACAGTAATACGAATACAGGAAAGTAAAGACAGGATGAAGGAGAGTGTAAGTAAATGGATGAAAGAGGAAATGAAGAAATAGGAACTCAGCAGGAGAAAAAGACATCACGAGAGAATGTTGAGTGAAAAAAGACAGAGGGAAAAGAAAAGATACATAGAAGAGGTCGAGTAAGCGGTGAAGAAAGGGAGGGAATGAGAAGTGAGAAACAGGGAAAGAGGAGTAAAAGAGGGTATAACAGAGAAAATCGGAATAGACGAGTGGGCGGAGTATTTCAAGAAACTGCTACGGGGCGTGAAAAATAGGGTGAAGGGTGAAGGAATGAAGGCGGTAGCGGGGGGCGAGGACAGCGGAAACAAGATTAGTAGGGAAGAGGTTAATGAGGCCATTGCCGGGCTAAAAATAAACAAGGCAACAGGTGAGGATGACTTGGAGAATGAATTAGTGAAATGCGGTGGAAAAGAGGTGAAAGAAGAGATGTTAAGGATTCGCATTAAGGTTTGGACAGGCAGACTTGGTGGAGTAGATGAAGAGGAAAGAAAAAGGGGAGAAAATATTGGAAACAGACAAGGAACAGGGATAAGTCTGATGATAAGAACGTCCGAAGAGTATGTGAGAAAAGAAGATTTAAGGGTGAATGTGAGTGAGCCTAAGATGATTTGTTTCAGAAATATGAAGTGTAGGGTACGAATGGAAGATAAATAGCGAGGTAGTGGAGTTGGGGGAAGAGTTCTGCTACATGGGATTTTCGTTCGAAGCAAGAGGAGGAAACGAGCTGCAGGTGAGAAAGAGATTGGAATGTGCGTGTAAAATGATGGGACAAGTGTGGGAACTAGGGAAGAGAAGGTTCAAGGACGACTGGAGGATGAGAGTGTTGATGTTCGATGTGCTAGTGTGGTCAGTCTTAACTTATGAAGTGAAAATTTGGGGATGAAAAGAGCATAAGAGTGTGGAAAGACTGCATGAGAGACTTCTGAAACAGGTTATGGAAGTGAGTTGAAGCTGCTCAAGTTATATGCTGAGGGAAAAAGTTGTACAAGAGAGAATAGTGGTCAGGCAACTGAAAAGATCCTGGAATTTTAAAGAGAAACTAAGAAGGGGGGGAGCAAGGTTACACAAGCATGTGCCCGGGAGATTTTGCACAAAGAAAGGGGAGAGGAAAGTATGGAAGAGAGAATAAAGTGGATTTTGAATGGAAACGGTCAGGGCGAGGAATGGATGAAGAAGCTGGAAGAGCTGCGGGGGGGGGGGCTTGTTGCGCGGACTATGAAAGCCAAAAAATGAACTCTTAAGAAGGAAAATAATCGAGTCGTATTGCGAAAAAGAGCTACAATTTTTATATTGGTAATGGTGAGAGAAAACGAAAGCCAAGGGCAAGATCGCAGGCATATAACAGTAAGAATTGTGGCTGAGTCGATACACATGTAACAAATAGTTGGTAAGGTAGTATTGTATAAGGATTGTAGAAAAGAAAACATGTAATGGTTCTGTCAAGACTCTTAAATCTGTAAAAAGAAGAGAGTATAAGCAAAATGAAGAATTGTATTGGATTGAAGTTAAAAACTTGTAAACGCACACACATTAGACTTATAAACGACTTTGCTTCATTGATAATTATAATCATTATAGGAATTAGGCGGATAATAATCATAATTAATCATTGCCTTTGAATCGCTTTTTATTTATCCGTTTTTATTTATTCGAATACATGTTCAAAGAATTTGCATGTTTTTAAATAATAACTCAATTATAACGTCGTTATTCTTCAGTTGCCAACAGTAGTGCAGAGGACACTTAAGTATGAAAAGATTGTCTTCATAATCTGGAATAGAGGTCCATATTACTACAAATAATAGGGCTGATAAGAATTGATATTTTTAATTGACTAAAAGTTTTTTTCCTTACTGAGCAATATGTTTCCAAACACAAGACAAACATTTTTCCAATTTCTACCTTCGATTCCTTTAAACTTCTCATCATCATTACCAACAGTAGTTTTTGTACCTTTCTCGATGTAACATACCACTTAACGTCATATCTAAATAACACACATTTTATTGATTAGGGCATATATTTTATCAGTATTGTGCAAGAAAAGGCAAAGTGAAATAAAAATTGAAAAAAATAAAATTCACATCCTTACTTACATGCAATTAATAGCATCAGAACTATGATCTACTAATTTTTGCCCAACAATCGAGTTATAAAGTAAGTGAACACATTGGGCGAAAGCATAAGTCGCGTATCTCACAACGAATTCAGTATCGTCTAATTTCATAATTATCTGTTAATAAAAATATTTTGCAGTCAAGGGAAAATTGTTTATCAAAGACATAAAATAATAACAGCGTTGTGCGAGCAAAGTATTGAGAGAAAGAAAATTGTACTGAATTTACCATTGCACCCTGAAAACTCAATAACACTATTGTAACTCCGATGACCATTAACAACAGGAGCGAGAAGCATGAATTGATGCTGTCACTAAACCTATACAGTGGAAGGAAATATTATATCATTTTGTAACATTTATATGTAAATTTGAAATGAAAAATTTCTTGGGAAAATTATATTTAATACTAACTCAAGTATATTACTGTACATTTTCAGACACTCAACAGAATTTTTGAACATGTCGACTTCTGCAATCGAATGATTCGGATCATCATCATCATCTATGATTTTTGTGATTGACTTTAATCGATACCTGAAATCATTTAAAAAATTGTTGATTCTTGAAGGACTTATATTGATAATTGATCAATTATAATTTGTTACAATACGATCAAGTTTGACATATTGTCTAATTGTATATGTCTTACTTTGAAATTATTCAGATTTTAAGTTTGTGAGCTCATGACATTTTTAAACTATTATACGGCTATTTGTTTAAAAAAGAACAGTTTTGAACAACTGCAATTCTAAAACATGAAATTTTCAACGTTTTCATTCACAGAAAAAACATCAGAGAAATTTTTGTTGCGCGTAGTTTTCAAGTGGCTAAAGTTGAATTTTTTCGCATCGAAACAAAAGAAGATGCAATAAAATTAACATGGTAACCATACCCAATGTTGTAGGTGAACTTCACCCACGTGAAAGTAATTATTGTTGCAGGTAAACTTCACCCTTAAATCGGGGTAAAAATTACATTTCGTTTTTTCTGTGTTTGCAATTATTACAAAGTGAACCTTTTAAACTCGATGCCTCGAGCATTAAAATTTGAATTGAATAAAATTACAAAATTGCAAAAGTAAACATTAGAAATTTGAGAGAATGTAAAACAAAGATTGAAAAATAAAAATCTACTAAAAAAAATGTACAAAAATCTCGTTCAGACAATAAATTCATTGTCATTTCTTAGTTCCTCTTGGTCTCAAAAAATTTCTGGTCATTAGATTTTCTACAATAATGAAAATCTGCGCACTAGTTGTATAATTTCCCTATTTGTAACGTTTCTATCTGTAGTTGACCATATTTCACCTATTTCAATTCAGAAATCATAAAATTTTCAACATCCAAACCTTAAATTGTTTAATTTCGAGCGGTTTCAATTAGAAAGTTGTTACATTTTCAATATTTAAATTTAAAAATAGCTAATAAATGTTGCTCTGATGAAATTTTAATTTTTTCAACCCCAATAGTTTCAATGATAAAATTGTTGAATGTTGATAATTTCTAATTTCAAATTATTCCATTTTAAAACTTGAATTTTAAACTGTGTTCAATTTTTACGGTATTAAAAATTCATTTTTGATTGATATTAAAATTGTTTAATTAAAAATTATTTAATTCTAAATGTTCAATTTCATGTGAGAAATTTTTCAAGTTTGGAAGGCGTTTGATTTATGATAATCATTAAATCGCAGTTAGGGCGGATCGAAAATAGCAACTTCTTCAAATTCGAAATGAAACCATACACAAAAGTTGCCTTTCAAGGTAATCACTGCACAATAGTTTACTTGCATTGTTTATATCGCTCTAATGTAATAAAGCTCAGGAATTTTATTTTGTAACATAATTAAATATTGATTTCAAAATTTAATCCCCTTAATAAGCAGGGTAGGCAACTATTAGAGTAAAGGAATCTCTAAGACGTCCATGGCAGCCCAATTTATGTCCCAAAGACATCTCAGGTCTTAAAGACGTCTTTTGGACATGATACATTTTTAAGACATCAATTGGACTGACTTGGACGTCCTAGGGATGTCTTTAACACGTCCTCAAGATGACAATGTCTTTTTGCCCACTGGGTAGGATACAATCAGATCACCACCTAGGAGGAACGTCCGTGAAGAGCAGAAGGAGGATGAAGTTAATAACGATTGAGGGATAATAAATTGAGAAAGAAGTGTGAACAGAGGAAGCAAAAATAAATGATGTAGAAAAAACGAAAGGTTTGATGCTTAAGAAGATAATGTTAAACGAAGTGTGAGAGGAGTTACAGGTAAAGTTCAAGAGCACCAAAATTGCAAAGGAAGTTAGGAATAGAACGAAAGGAGATGAAAATTGGACAAATTTCTTAAAGATCGAAATGAAATCTACTATCATATGAAAATTTTTTGTGTACTGAAGAAGGAATACCCAAAAATTTCACAAATCGAAATAAGACTTCGAGACTATCCGCTTTCTCGAATCATTAGAGACAAATGTACGAGTACAATAAATGTAGAACCAATAGAAAAAAGTGGACGAGAAAAGAAAGAGTCAACCAAAACCAACCTCACACTCTTTTTTTTCTCCGTCTTTTTTATACTACTGGACTGGAGTCTAACATGTTTCGAAGCTAATTTTGACTTCCTCATCAGGAGTAATTTATAGGAAAACTACGGTTATGAATAATGAAACATGTATTAATTAAATTCAAATATTACCTGAAAATAATAATAAAACATTTTTTCATCAAATGTTGTTTGGTCAATCTTTCTATTCTCTTACGAAAATCGAAAATCTTTAAGATCAACGTGAAATTCACTTTTTTATGAAAAATTTTACTGTTCTAAAATTCGAAACACTATAATGTTATGTGTATCTGTCCATGGCAGTCCTTTTAACCAAATTCAAGATAGATTCATCAAATTCATTGGTATTCTCATTAAAGGTTTTTTCTGTCTCCTTTTTTTTGTGGAGTCAAAACATATTTTTTTATTAATATGAAATAACTTTTTTGGGAAAAAAACCATAAATCTGGCATTCTATCAATAAATCCTTCTGTAAGGCATCCAAACTGAGTTTTTACTAATTGATTAAATTCTTTAATACTTCAACACCGGACTTTCAGTACATCCATCATAAAATCACATTAGATCACATTTTTATCAATTACACTGAAAACCATAATGAAAAAAACGGGAAAATAAGAATAGATAAAATAATTTTTTCATATAACTTCCTGCGTATAAAATCAAAAAAATTGTAATCCAATGTTTCCCAAACAATTCACCACAACACTAATTGAACAAACATCCAATTATTTATTAAATTTTTTTAATTTTGTTGAATTCATTTTTCTTTCTGAACATAGAGACATTACTCCACTTTTTAAATAAAAATTTTAATTTATGAAAAAAAATTCTTCACTCGGAAGCAAATTCGAAAAACGAAGTGTAGCGATCAAGAGATGGCCGTAGACTGACATTAACTGTCTACAAAGATCCTTAGAATCTATACAGGAAGTCTTAGCCCCAAATATCGAAATTCAGAATTTAGTCCAAAGACATAATAATAAGATAGTGAAATATTTTTACACTCAAATGTGAAATTTAATTTTTAATTTCACTATTATACCTCAATCCATCTACATCCTTCTGGCAACCTTATCATATTTATAATAAGTACCAGGATGACACTGCAATTAAATTAACAGTATATTTTGAAAAACAAATGTATAGTAGACTGAAAAATATATTTAAAATATTTTTAATCAAAAAAATCTGTAAAAATGATAAGATTAGAGGAAAAGTTATATAAAGTACTAAATGGTACATGATGACTGAATGCACATATTATGTGTATGGCATCTTCCTCTAATCTCCATTTTTTATAGGCAATGAGGGTATCATTTCTTTTACCTGAATGTATGTAAATTAGTTGTAAAAATGAAGGAACCTGAAAAGCAATGATTACAATATTTAGGTAAACAGAACATGGGAAACGAAGAAAATAAATCATAGTGCCAGGATCAAATTTTATGGGTTGATTCAGAACTAATCTTTTCGGATTGTTCGATTTTTCAAAAAAGAAAAAGGATTAATCCAGAACAATAACAAAATTATAAAAATTGCTAACGCCCTCAAATTTGTAAACTATATTCAAGTAAAATATAAATCTTTTGGTAAGTTAAGTAAATCATTAACACCTCAATTAAAAGTAATCTCGAGTATTGATAGGCAACCCTGCCGATTGGAACAAATCTTTGCAATTCAGGAGAAAAAAATGCAAGCGCAAAATCCTGCATGACGAAGCTTCGCGGGATTGCGTGGAGGCCGTATGCCGCGGTGGTGCCGGTTCTGTTCGCGTTTCGCAATGTTGTCACATTGTCGCGATTCGCACTTGATTTCCGCTTGTGTTTACACTCGCAGGAAACACGCGTGAATCTGAATGGTGAAGCGGCGTACATCACATTAGCATTTTGTCCGCAGACGTTTTGCTCTTCAATTATCGATGCATATTTATTTCTTTGTTTCCTGTATTTTTTACTCAAGTTTAGTCTCAGTTCGTTTAAAAGTGCCTTTTAGTAGACAATGTTACAATCCTTTTGGCAAATTTGGTCATAATTCTATGCGAAAAAAATCTGAGAAATGTTTCACAAAGTATTTGTGAAAAAACTTGCACTTCTAACCAAACTGTATTTCATTCACGGTGAAGGCCTTAAATGTTTATTTTAAGGGCAAACTCCTTGTGTTTCTATCGTAACCGCAGATAATGATTTTCACTTGAAATAAGATGAGATTGACATGGATGTTGATACTGATTCTTCATCTCTGAGTGATATTAAGAAGTCAAACGTAGACAGAAGACAAACCTTTTTATCACTAGATACTTTGTTGCGAATTCTCGGAGGTGAAGAGATAGATTTTCTTGAGTTGAAAACAAAACAACAAAAGAAGGACACATTCAAAAAAGTCTGTGAAACTATACGTTCCAAGCTTTTTGACATTCCAAACGTAGAAAGTGAAGACGATGTAGTTGTACGTCATTTAAAAGATAACTTTAAAAAAGCTAAGTTAAGCAAAAAGAAGTGAACTGGAAATTTGACTTTTTTACCGTGAACATGGTCAATTAGAAAGATAAAATCTGTATTTGGTTCTTCCGGACGTATGGCTCGTAAAGCCAAGCAATTAATAGAATTTGAGAGGTTTTGTCTTTTCCTGATCAAAAAGCAGGAAAAACTTTATCATTTATTTTATCACTTCATCACTTTATCGTTTATGCGAAATTTATGTTTTTTGGTGAAAAAATTGCAGAATTAGTCAAATCTACTTCTTTTCCATTCGCAACTCCCAAGCATTGGGCAGCTTAATCGATTTGCAATCCTGCTCAAATCAAGTGCTATTTCAATTATAGTAATGTGAAAGCCGCCCGGATGATGACAATCTGAAGGTTCTACATATTAGAGAAAGCATAAGCAGCAAATTTCATTGAACAAATCATGTTCAAACAATGTTTCACCGCAGATCGATCTGATCTAGAAACTGTAATTAAATCAGTAGATGATTTCGTGGATTTCTTAAGTGACCATATGAAGAAAATTCTTCGTCACGATTTTATCGCCAAACAACAAAGTTTGCATTTCAAAGACACGAAAGCTAATTTTAAGGTAGATGTGAGCTTCTCATTCTCCTAGGTTCTGCAGAAAATCACTGTATTGATTATCAAAATCCTTCACAAGAACTTCACTGGTCAAAAACATAAGTAACTATTCATCCTTTTGTGGTTTACTATCGTACACGTGAACAGGAATGAAAAACCCATTAGCTACGCTGTTACATCAGGCATCAAAAACATAACACGATTGCTGCACATCTCTTTCAGAAAAAACTAATAGCCATTTTACGCGAAATAAGAATTCTTGTGAACGAAATAATATACTTTATAGATGGGCCAGCAGCACAATACAAAAATCGCAAGAATTTTGTTAATTTAATACACCACAAAGAAGATTTTGGTTGTACAGGCAAATGGAACTTCCATGCAACTTCCCATGATAAACGACCTTGCGATGGAATAGGAGGTATTGTTAAAAGGGCAGCCGCCACAGCAAACCTGCAAAGTCCGTACGATAATCAAATCACTAATCCTCGAAAAATTTTTCAATGGACAGTGCGGCCCGCCGTTGTAACACACTTCGTCATGCAGGACGTTGCGTTTGAATTTTTTTTTCCAAATTACAGGCAGTCCCACGATGAAATTCACAGAACGTGTAAAGTACATGCAGACCTTCATTTGGCAAAAAAATAAAAATAGTAAAAAAAGTAGTATTTTCAACAAAGCGATTTCTGTTTTTTGAGTTTTCAGAAAAGTCGAAGGAAAAATTTCTTCTTGAGTTTTTTTATATGAAAGTGTGTCTTATTACAAAAAATTACAGATCTTAAAATGCTAACCCGGTTAATTAGAACTAATGATATGATGTTTCTAAAAAAAAGGTACAAAAAATTTCAAAGTCCCATATTTTCGCCATTTCTAGGAATTTTCCAAAAATATTCATTGTGATTTTTCTTCACTACTGAAGGACTGTTTACACCGAGTTACACGCAAGTTCCATTCGAGTACACGGATTTTTGTGATCACTTGACATGGACCCCACCAGAGAGCACAAGCACGATAGATCACATTTACACTTTACAACATGTTGTAGATAAGGAGTTAGGAAGAGAAGAAGGAAAAGTATGCGCCTTCCTAATCAATCTGGAGGCTGCATTTTCATCGGTAAACAAGAAAAATCTGTAAGAAGCAATGGAGAAAAGTGGAATAAATATAGGTCTAATAGAAAGAGTGATGGAGCTTCATGAAGAAACGAGGGATAGGGTAACATTTGGCTGTAAAACATCAGAAGAATTCTGGACAAAGTGTGTCTTGAGACACTTAAGGAGATATTTAAAAAAGGATCAGACGGGAAACTAGTGATAGAAGGAGACAGATTTAGGTCGTTGGCATACGCGAACGATATTTTATTGGTAGCTAAGGAGGGGGAAGTTTTGGGAAAGGTGATGAAAAGACTAGATAAAACAAGAAAGAAAAAAAGACTAGAAGGAAAGAAAT
>JAUMHM010087396.1:0-10381 GCA_032362435.1 Melikaiella ostensackeni | reverse complement strand
AAGTAGGCTTTCATAAAAAACCCACACCTATATTTTTTCCAATTTTTTTTTAAATTGCCCTTCTATAAGGAAGACATCTTGTGCACTTTACGCGGACTAAACCATTTTTGTGACCAGGAGAATTTTTTTCTTAAAATCGAAATTTCGCATTTTCGCGTAAACAACACTGAAAAATGTGATTGGTTGCGACAACTAATAAAGTATTGGGGCCAACTACTTTAGTTTCTAATATATGCCGCTGCCACTTGAGTGATTGTGGTTATACTAATTTTATTTCTAAGAATGGTAGTAGTTGTTCTTACTACTTGTTTTCGCAACAAATTCTGATGGTAGATAACCATTTTTAGGTAGTTGGACTTACTACTTTAGTATTGCTATTAAATTAGTAAACCTTACGATTAAATTAGTAGTTCTAAGTAGTTGAAATAGTAATCTTAACCATTAAAATTAGTATAGTTTCTCCTCCTGAAAGGAAAATTACATCAGTCATAAAAAATTAATTTCCCCTCAAGGAGAGTATAAAAACTTGGACAATTTCTATTAAATCGAAAAACTCAAACGTAAGTAAAAAATACTTAATTCGAGCGACATGTGGAAGTTTCGAGATTTTACCTGAGTAACCTAATCTTGTTCTATCTATGAAGTGTGTAAATTCACATGAAGATCCACGAGAAAAAAAATCGTTTCAAAACGTTTCGAGAATTTATAGTGAATTTCTACCAGATTCCACGTAGATTCAATGTGAATTTTCCGTACTTTTTTCCATCTGAATATCTCATCGGTACAATGAGGTTATATTACGCAGATAAAATCCTGAAAGCTTCATGTTTCACGAATTAACTGTTGTTTTTTTTTTGCGTATCTTGGAGTTTTTCGAAGTAATCTTCTGATCTCCAAGTTTGCAGCAGCTTCTGAACTTTAAGTATATTTAAATCAGGGACCCGAATAAAACGAAACGAAACGAAATATGAAGTTCCATTTAGTTACGTTACGTTATCAGATATCGAAACAAAATTAAACTCTCTTTTGGTTATGACTAATAAATTGAAACAGAAGGCTTATGTTGAATATTTCAGATAGTTGATAACGTAACGAAAATAAGACTTAATTGTTCTGTGTAATAACGAAAATTAGGTGAAAATAGTTATGTTTCCTAATCACGAAACAAAAATTGCCAAACTGTGCATGCTTAGCGGAATGCTACAGTATTGGTTCGATTAATCGACTTCAGTGGAAACAAACTACTTTTTTTATAGCTGACTGTCCTAGCCAATAATGCGGACTATACGAAGCATGCGCAGTAGCATAGGGGCTACATTTTGGGAGCACTGCTTCCTGCTTCATGATCAAGACTTGAGATGAATGTTTGCTACTCCCTGATTATTTCCTGACTGCCCCATCGACTTGTTAAAACTAAAAGATCTAGTTGACCTTATTTCAGATTCCTCCAGGAAGTTTGGTTTCAAATAAGCATTTGCTACTCCCTGATCATTACCTGATCATCACGTTGACCCCCTATTAAAAGTGAATGTTTCAACCCATTTTCCTTGAGGAAGTTTGGTTTCGAATGAACATTTGCTACTCCCAGAGCATTACCCGACCGTCCCGTAGACTGAATGATCCAGGCGTGTAAAATCCATATTTCTCGGGGAGGTTTGGTTTGAAATAAAACATTCGTTACTCCTTAATCATTACTTAACCGCCCCGTCAACCTGCTTTTAAAAGTAAGTAATCCAGGTGTATTAAACCAATCTTCCTTGAGGAAGTGTGGTTTCAAATGAGCATTTCCTACTACCTGATTATTTCGTCGACCTCCTATTAAAACTGTATGAACCAGGTGTGTTAAACGCATCTTCATCGAGGAAGTTTGGTTTCAAATTATCATTTGCTACTCCCTAATCATTACTAGACCATCACGTCGACCTTCTACTAAAACTGAAATATTCAGGTTTTTCAAACCCTTTTTCCTCGAGGAATTTTGGTTTCAAATGAACACTTGCTATTCCTAGAGCATTATCTGACCGTCCTATCGACCCTCGATTGAAACTGAATGATCCAGATGTGTAAAATCCGTCTTCCTCGGGGAAGTTTGGTCTGAAGTGAAACATTCGTTACTCTTTGATCATTACCTAACCGTCCCGTGAATCTACTTTTAAAACTAAGTAATCCAGATATGTTAAACCAATCTTCCTCGGGGGAGTGTAGCTTCAAATGAACATTTTCTACTCCCTGATAATTACCTGACCATTGCGTCGACCTAAAATTAAAACTGAGCGATTTAGGTGTGGCAAACTAATTTTCCACTAGAAAGTTAGGCTTCAGATGAACGCGGGCTATTCTTGATCATTCCTGACCGTCCTGTGGATCTACAGTTAGATTACAGTAATTGTTGATATAATCTGAACAATATTTAAATGTGCACGTAAGAAAGTACTGTAGACTCGAAGTTTTATATTGAATAAGGGGCTTATTATATCAAGTAATGCAAATAATAAATAAATACTATACTTGAAAATTTCGAAAACAGACTAATCCTTCTTTTCTTATATTCCCAGCAATTGTGCATTGCTTTTTAGAATAATATTATTTAAAAATTGTAAGCCCAAATAAAGACCTATCATGCTTTGGAGGTTGTGAACATTGGCTTTGGTTTCCTCTTTTTTTACTGTATTTTTTTTATTGGACAATTTTATTCTGTCATAAGGATGTGATGATTAAAAAAATGTTACTGAACATTACTGAAGTCAACTGTTACTGAACTGTTTCTAATTATTATATTTACCGAAAAAATGCAAATTGAATAATCCCAATTATGTGTATCAGAAATCATTTTCAAATATACAAAAAGTTATGAATTGTTTTATGTTCTTGAAGCAAAAACTATCATTTCTAACCAAAATTCGTCCTTCACTTTGTTTATAACATAGCTGAAATAGAAGCAGCACGTGATTTTAGTCTAAAACGCCTTGGTTTAAAACTCTGTTTTCAGATAATAATCATGGAAAAGTAGCCATTATCTGAAGCCAAAGTTCCTCAAGTAAACTTGGTTGGGTAGAACTGGATTATTTATTTCTAATCGAAGGTCAAGACGACAATTCGTCGAAGCAGATGGAATTTACATACCTGGATGATTCAGTTTTGACTGAAGGTCGACGGGATGGTCAAGTAATGCTCTGGGAGTAGCAAATATTCATTTGAAACCAAACGTCTCCGAGGAAGATGGGTTTGACACCCAGATCATTCAATTTTAATTAAAGGTCGACGGGACGGTCAATTAATGCTCTGAAAGTAGCAAATATTCATCTGAAACCAAACTCCCCCGAGGAAGATGGGTTTGACGCACCTGGATCATTCAGCTTCAACCGAAGGTCAACGGGACGATCAGATGAGATCTCTAGGAGTAGCTAGCTTTTATCTGGATTTAATTTTCTCGGGGAAAATGCGTTTGATACACGTGAATTGTAAATGATTTTGTTAACACAGGAATCAATGACAAGGATGGGTTTTGTCTTCTATTGCAGCTCGGTTAAAGTGCGCATGCAACCGTAATTATAAAAATATTCGTTTCTCATTTCCGTTAGGTTTTTTTTACGTCGTAATTATATTCCATATACAAATAACGTAATGTAGAGGAGCGAAAGTTTTGGAATTTAAAATAATTAATCAATGTGATCGACTTCTCCAAACCTCCGAAATACTAAACATGGCGACGGTCGTGAACATGACGCGAGAATTCAGCGCGAATGTTAGCTACCCTGCTCAGGCTACATTTCTGCCAATGTCGCCAAGGCACAAAATTTATAACACTCACTACTTTTATTTGTCGGAAAATAAACCCTTACGAAAGATACACCGTTTTCGCGGATTGAGTATTGAGAATGAGTATTGAAAATGAGTATTGACAATGAGTACTGAAAATGAGTATTGAAATGAGTACTGAAAATAGGTATTTAATGCATTGTTAAAATCTTTCAGAATTTTAGTATATGTTCCGATACACACTAAATCCTAAGTCGCACAATTTTGATCCAAAAGTGGATTAATTGGTTGCAGTAGAAAAACCAGTTGAGAACTACATAACTACTACGCTGAAAATTAAAATTACATTCACATTTTCCATGTGATCAATAAAGGCCCTTGTCCCGGGGAAATGAAGTTAAGTAGGCCGATTTTACCCGAGATTTTTAGAATAAATAAACGGTTTCCCGGCAAAAATTCCGGGTCCGTAGGATACCTTGTAGTTTTTCCAAGGAAGCTTGACAGCACTAACCTGTCACGTTTGGTTAGCGAAGTTAGCGCTGTCTACCGCCATAGGTCGATTAATCGATTTTAAATTCAAATTTCAAGTCGCTTTTTCTAATAAATATTAATTAAA
Source organism: Melikaiella ostensackeni (assembly GCA_032362435.1). Taxonomy (NCBI): domain Eukaryota; kingdom Metazoa; phylum Arthropoda; class Insecta; order Hymenoptera; family Cynipidae; genus Melikaiella; species Melikaiella ostensackeni. The sequence goes on along the minus strand of JAUMHM010087396.1, from coordinate 6,006 downwards.
AAAAAAATTTATTTCTCGTTAATAGACGTTCACAAAAATAAACATTGGCACCTCGCCTGATCCCATCTAACATGATGATTCATTTTTACAGACCTACAACAAAACTATTCGTACGGGCACAATGGAGAAGACGTTATATTATTTTGTAACAAATTTAAAAAACAACAGAGTCCGAACAACGTATTAATAAGGATTCCTCCGAAGATCTATCCGAACAGCCCTTGGTTGATAATAAATGTACAGATCACTGAAATATCTTGTCTTTATTGGCCTATTGTAGAATTCGTTATAATTTCCTCAAGCAAAATTCTGCAATAATTTCAAAGTTCCCATATGTTTTTTTTTAATAAGATAAATGGAGAAAGGGATAAGGGTCTAACACAAACCAAAAATCACTCACACAGGGAAAATTGTTTAAATTTGATTACAGGGACTTGAGGAATATTTTTCAATCTTGTCCTTGGACAAATTGAAAAATTTCGAGGACATCATACTAAATCTGCCACCTGATTTTTTATTCGAGTCAATGAAATAAGCGATAAAGTGGCTTAGGAATGGCTTTATAAAAATGGAATAGAATTTTTGAAATTACAAATGTTGATAAATAGGAATATAGATAATTAATCAATCTTAAGGCTATTTCATACTTCTTTTACGTTATGTGATTCATAACTTACCCATATATTTTTTCACAACAACTTATGTCCACACAAAATGAAATATCGATTTGAAAATTTGGGAAATTAAACTAAAGGCACTAAGGAACGTTTGTCTACCTCTCAATTTTTACAATAACAAAAAAAATTCCACAATAAATTTCTTTTGGAATTATAAAAATTTAGAAATAGACAAACGTTTCTTAGTGCCTTCAGTTTCATATCATCATCATCAGATGAGAAGTAATTGAATTTTAATGTTTTTTTTTTGTATGTGAACTGAGACAACTTATTTTACTCGCAAGCACCCATTTGGGCTTACGAGTTTCTATGAGTTTTTTTGAGTCTTTTTCAGTAGGGCGTTGCTTGGCCTGACCGCGGTAATACCTGACCTGACCGGTAATGTCTGGTCATGGCGGAAAAAGTTGGTAACACGTGGTCAGGCCCAAATCTCTCCATATTAAAGGCTTTTTTAAAGGAAAAAGGGGTTTGGGTGTTAGGACATACACTATGATAAACTTATACAAAAAAGTTTTCGGTTCTGAATGTTTAGGTTATTCTAAAAATAATAAAAAATGCAAAAAAGCTGAGCATAGCAGACGACAATTTCGACATGTCGCGGAAGTTTCGAGTGGAATTTGAAACTGACACTAAACGAATTGACAAATTACATAGAGTGTTAGTAGTGTGCTAAGTTATATTTAATAAAATTTTAATAAATATGACTCTTAAACATTGAGTTAAGTACTTTTTATCGTATAGGCTCTGTTCGCTAATGAAAATAAAATACTGCTTTTTTCTTTAAATTAAATACATTTTTAAATAAAATATATACCCAGTCATGAATTTAGATTTATCAGTAATTTGTGTAAATAATTTATTATTTGTTATTAATTATATTCAAAGATTTACTATAAGAAAATTATTATAATTAATAATAGGAACAATGAATGTGAAATAAAATTGAATTCTTTGAATGTATTTTCTAGAGAAAGGATTATTTAAAGCATTTTCTAATATTATTTTTTTGTCGTAGTTACACAAATTTTTGTAACAATTCTCACATTTTTACGAATTTTGCTATAATTATTTTTTCTTCGACATATAGAGAGAAATAAAGAAAGCAATTATAAAAGACAAAAAAATTATTATTATATTATTGGTAATTAAATTATTTGAAATAACAAAACACCTTTTCCGGCTTTACATTTTATAGACAAATAAAGACATAATTTGAATTCATTTTTTATTTGCCTTGCATTGAAATTAAAAAAATGTATTGTAATTATATATCTTAATTTATTCAGAAAACATTTTCTAAATTTCACAGTTTTGGTTCATGAAAAGGCAGCCCTACAATACAAAATAATGGAAAACAAACAATAGTATTTTTCTCTCTCAAACATAAACTAGCCATACGAAATAAAACATTACAACATGAGTATATACACACAATTTACACACACAGTACTTTTATTTATAATCCTAACCTATAAGATACAAAGTACTGACCTTAGTGTGTCAGATTAAAATTAACGGGAATTTTATCAAAAATAACTTAACGTATTACTAATTATTATTTCGAAATGATTACTTAATAAGTGCGACAGTTTTGCAATGTAATTTGTCAATTTGTAAAGTGTCAGTTTCTAATTCCCCTCCAAACTCCCGCGAAACTTTCAAAATTGTCGTCTGCTATGCTCAGCTTTTTTGTATTTTTGTCACTTCCAGGATAACCTGAACATTTAAAACCCAAAAACTTTTTTTATAAGCATAGCAGAGGGTATATCGTGACACCGAAACCACTATTTCTTTTAAGAAAACCTTTCATAATTCAAATATTTGGACCTGACAGCGTTCTACCAACATTTACTGTCATGACGGAAAAGGATTCGGTCATGACCGTAAGATATCGAGCAGCGCCCATCACTACACTGGGCCAATAACATAGGTTTTACTGTAGTGGAATTTAAATGAATTTCCCATGTCCCAGCAGCATTGAAATCTAGTATTTAGGTTGGTCTAAAAAAATTGTTTTGAGTCTGAGGAACAAAGATATTTTGTCAAATTGCTGGCACGGGGCAACTGACACACGTTTTACTGTTATGGAATTTAAATAAATTTCTCAAGCCCCAATAGCATTGAAATATAGTATCGGGGTTAGTCCCGAAAAATGATTTCCAACTTTGGAAACGAAAATATTTTGTTAAATTGCTGGCACTGAGCTACTTGCACACGTTTTACTGTAATGAAATTAAAATTTTCTCAAGTCCCGGTAGCATTGAAATCTAGTATTGGGGCTAGTCCCAACATTTTTTTCCAGTCTTGGAAACGGAACTGTCATGGAATTTGAATGAATTTTTTAAATCCCAGTAGCATTAAAATCTAGTATCGGGGTTGGTCCCAAAAATTGCTTTCAGTCTTGAAAACGGAAATATTTTGTCAGGTTGCTGGCACTGGGCCACTGACACACGTTTTACTTCAATGGAATTTAAATTTTCTCAAGTAGCCGTATCATTGAAATTTAGTATGAGGGTTGGTCTCAAAAAGTTGTTTTTATTCTTCAAAACGATAATATTTTGTCAGATTGCTGACACTGGGCTACTGACATACGTTTTACTGTAATGAAATTATAATTTTCCCAAGCCCCAGTAGCATTGAAATCTAGTATCGGGATTGGTCCCAAAAATCTTTTACAGTCTTCGAAACGGATATATTTTGTCTAATTGTTGGCCCTGGACCACCAACACACGTCTTACTTTCATGGAATTTAAATGAACTCCCCAAGTCCCAGTAGCTTTGAAATCTACTATTTGGGTTGGTCTCAAAAAATTGTCTCTAGTCTTGGAAACGGAACTGCCATGTAATTTAAAGAAATTTCTCAAGTCCCAGTAAAATTAAGATCTAGTACCGGTGTTGGTTCCAAAAATTGCTTCCAGTCTTGGAAACGGGAATTTTTCTCAAGTTGCTGGCACTGGGCCATTGACACACGTTTTACTCCAATAAAATTTAAATGTTCTCAAGTGGCAGTAGCACTGAAATCTAGCATCTAGGTTGGTCCCAAAAAACTGTTTGCAGTCTTGAAAACGGAACCGTCATGTAATTTAAATGAATTTCTCAAGTCCCATTAGTATTAGAATCTAGTATCGGGGTTGGTCCTAAAAATTGCTTTCAGTCTTAGAAACGGAAATATTTTGTCAAGTTACTAGCACTGGCCTAATGACGCACTTTTTAATTGTAATAAAATTTAAATTTTCCCAAGTCCCAGTAGCATTGAAATCTAGTATCGGGGCTGGTCCTAAAAAATTGTTTCCAGTCCTGGAAACGGATCTGTCATGGAATTTAAATAAATTTCCCAAATCCCGGTAGCATTGAAATCTAGTACCGGAGTTGGTCCCAAAAAACTGTTTTGAGTTTGAGAAATGGTGATGTTTCAAACTTCTGTCACCGAGTTAAAATTCTGCTTTTGGTCATATTTGAATATAAGTTAATTTATCAAGAGCTTGTGCATTGACATTTTTTACCGGGATTGAACCCAAAAAATTGATTGCAGTCTTGAAAAGGAAAATATTTGTCAAACTGCTTGAACTGGTCCACTGATACACGTTTTACTGTAATGAATTTAAAAAAAATTTCCCAGTCCGAGTAGCATTGGAATCTAGTATCGGGGATGGTCCCAAAAAATTGTCTTAAGTCTTGGAAACGAAAATATTTGGTCAGATTGGGCACTGGACCACTGACACACGTTTTACTGTAATGAAATTAAAATTTTCCCAAGTCCCAGTAGCATTGATATCTAGTCTCGGGATTGGTCAAGGAGAATTATTTCCAGTCGTGGAAACGGAAATATTTTGTCAAATTGCTGGCGATAGGCCACTGACACACGTTTTACTGAAATGGAATATGAATAAATTTGCCAAGTCCCACTAGCATTGAAATATAGTATTGGGGCTGGTCCAAAAAATTGTTTTGAGCTTGAGAGATGAAAATATGTTTTCAAATTGCTGGCGCTGGTTCACTGACATACGTTCAGCTGTAATGAAATTCAAATTTTCCCAAGTCCCAGTAGCACTGCAATGTAGTATTGGGATTGGTTCGAAAAAAATTGTTTTCATTCTTGTAAACGGAAATATTTTGTGAAATTGCTGGCCCTGGGCCACTGACACACGTTCCACTGTCACGGAATTTAAATAAATTTTCCGAATCCCAGTACCATTAAAGTCTATTATCGGGGCTGGTCCCGAAAAATTGTTTTCACTCTTGAAAACGAAAATATTTTGTCCAATTGCTGGTATTTGGCCACTGACACATGTTTTACTGTAATGAAATTTAAACTTTCTCAAGTTCCAGTAGTATTGAAATCTATTATCGGGGCTGCTCCCAAAAAATTGTTTCCAGTCTTGGAGAGGGAGCTGTCATGGAATTTAAATGAATTTCTCAAGTCTCAGTAGCATTAAAATCTAGTATCGGGGTTGGTCCTAAAAATTTCTTCTAGTCTTAGAAACGGAAATATTTTGTCAAGTTACTGGCACTGGGCCACTGACACACGTTTTACTGTAATGAAATTTAAGTTTTCTCAAGTAGCAGTAGCATTGAAATATAGTATTGGGGTTGATCCCAAAAAATTGTTTTCAGTCTTGAAAACGAAAATATTTTGTCAAATTGCTGGCGCTTGACCACCGACACGTGTTTTACTGTAATTAAATTTAAATCCTTCAAAGTTTCAGTAGCATTTAAATCTAGTATCGGGATTGGTCCCAAAAGATTGTTTCCAGTTTTCGAAACCGGAATATTTTGTCAAATTGCTGGCTCTGGGCCACTGACACACGTTCTACTGTCATCGAATAAAAAAAATTTCCCAAGTCACAGTAGCATTGAATTCTAGTGTCGGAGTTGGTTCCAGAAAAGCTGTTTTGAGCCTGAGAAATAATGATGTTTCAATTTTCTGGTGCCGAGTTTAAAGTCTGCTCTTGGTCATATTTGAATAAAAGTTAATTTACCTAGAGATTGTGCATTGAAATGTAATATTGGGATTGGTCCTACAAAATTGCTTTCAGTCTTGGAAGGAAAATATTTTTTAAATTGCGTGCACTGGGCTACTGACACACGTTTAGCTGTAATGAAATTCAAATTTTCCCAAGCCCGAGTAGCATTGCAATCTCGTGTCGGGAATTGTCCCAAAAGAATTGTTTTCAGTCTTGGAAACCGAAATATTTTGTCAAGTTGCTGGCCCTGGGCCACTGACACATGTTCTACTGTCATGGAATTTAAATAAATTTCCCAAGTCACAGTAGCATTGAATTCTAGTGTCGGAGTTGGTTCCAGAAAAGCTGTTTTGAGCCTGAGAAAT